>JAABNX020000106.1:8501311-8511600 GCA_015163995.2 Mormyrus lacerda | reverse complement strand
AAAACACAATGCAAGATTAATGATGAGCACATCGTTAAAAACTCTCTCTCCCTCACTCACACACACACACACACACAAAAAGATCTGAGTATAGTGATGTCATGGCCAATCCTCATTGCTCTTAGGGACCGGAGTAAAACGCTGAACTGAAAATCCTTTACAGTCAGCGGAAACCGGGTCCTGGGTCCTGGCCCTCGCGCCGTCATAAGCACTTCCCTTATGGACACTGCTTCCCCCCATTATGATGCCCCTCCAGCTGTCAGAGCCCAGGACCCCAGCCGACAGCACTACGCCATCACGTGTACCAAGCGTACAGGAACACTGACACCTGGCATATTTCACTCTTTTCTGTCAAGCTAATTTAGTAATATAAAGGCAGCAATTTCAAGATTAACATTATAATTGCTTTCTCAGATCTTAAAAAGAAATCTTTGAAGTGCTGGGGGGGGAGGGAGACAGTTAAAAACAGCGGCTGACCTGTAATAAAAGTGATATGATAAAAATATCATACTTATGTTCAGATTACCCCCACCCCAGCAGGGTGAGGCGAAACCGGCACAGAGCAGCTCCAAAATACAAACGGAAAACAGACGACCTGAAACAGACCAATAAAAAAAAAAAGTTTCTCAGAAAAAGGAGCTCACCTACGGACTGGGGGAGCGGTTATCGTGATTTATTTGGTCTAATAACTCAAATGTGGCAGTAATGACCTTGGGAGCAGAATGAGGGAGAAAGGAGCAAGAGAGAGACAGGCAGCAGCACCGGGGGCTCTGTGACCCAGAGTCAGGCAGTACTGGGCATGGACGCGACCCAGAACGGCCCCTAATTAGCCAGGGAGGCCTTCCACAGGCGGGAAGGCGTGCACGTGTGTAAAACAGATACCTCAAGCGTTTACAGTGCCAAGGAGACCAGGTACGGGGGACACGGAACTCACGCGCAGAGAGAGGCCAGGACTCCGAAACGAAGTCTAGGGCAAAAGCTAAATCCATTGCAGGAGGGGCCATTTTAATCATCATACGCTTCATTTCGCTAATGCGGATGGCTGAGGGGCAAAACTGCACTCTGTCCCCATCAGAGGGGCGTTATTTAGGTGTAAACAAACAGTAAACATGGGTAATGAACATGACACACACATCCTAAGTACAGCTGCTCCCATACTCGACCCATTGAAGCAGCAACTTTGCAGAAATCGCCTTCGTATCTGGAAAAGAAGAAATTATATGCTGTGCAGGCTAATTTACAAAGAGAGTCTCTGTCAGGTAGGCTTTTCGGAGGAGGATTTCAGCGTTGCAGGCCGGGAGCGCGCCAAACTGGTGGAGAGGGGCTCACCGCTCTCCATGACCCTCCACCCCTCCCTCGTTCGGTGGTCCTGAAGGGCTCGTTTAGGGAGCCCGGGAATGAAGGCAGAGCCCACCCTGAATCAAGCGGCACTGTCTCCTAATCGCACCCGTTCTGCTAGAAGTGGGTCCGGGTTCACGGCAAACAGGGCAGCATGTGTACTAGGTGGACCCAGGCTAGGGACGAAAAACAAACAAATAAAGAGAGAAATAAACAAACGCAGAAAACACACAGCGGCGACGTGACCTCCCAGAGGCAGAGGGGGCGCTGCCTGTGCCAGGCATTAAAAGCAAAACGCACGCAGCGCACGTTCTGCCGGGGAGAACGGGCCCGTTGTTGAGCACACACTGATCCCAGTGACCGCGAGGGGGCGAAGAAAACGTGCTCAGAGGCCACAGGGAACCTGAAGCGAGGCACCGCCAAAGGGCTCATTGAAGGCCCTGAGCCCATCCTCACCGCCTCCAGCGTGAGAGAGGGGGACTGAAAACGGAGAGCAGGAAAGCCCCAGATCAGACGGTGCACTGGTGGGCAGCTCCAGCATACCAAAGGCTAACGGTCCCGATGACATACGGGAAAATGCCAAAGACCTGCATTTAAGTTCAGCCACTCTATGAGCGTTGAATGTCCTGCCTCTTCCCATTCCTGAAGGAGGATTCACACGCCCTTTCAGAGAGCTCTTCAAATCTTCACTGGCGGAGATATGCTAAGAGTTCCTTTGGTTCTCTTCGAGCGTGAGCCACAAGAGTTTTCCGACACGACGGCTCAGAAAAGACAAAACATTTCTCAGACTCATCCAACAAATGCCGATTCCCTCCCAATCCTGTTCCAGGATCCATGATTAATTTCTTGCTCCTCCCCAGTGAAATCGCTTCAAGGTTTGTGTACTCCACGAACCTTAAATAACGTTATAAAGTCAGGACAGATAAATCCACACACCAAAACCTTGCCAATAAAACATTTTCCACAGTATTTCTTTGCTTGTGATATAAATAAAATGTGACTGGAAGCTTGTGCTAAAAAAACAACTTTTTAAATGTCTGTTTTTCTGTTAGTTAAACAACGCTGCTATGGGAACAGGAGGCAAAAGAGGGAGACAAACAAAGCATGGTGAAAGGGATGGACCTGTAGTGGGACTGTACTGCGGGAAATTCAGCGCTGCTTCCTAACCAGACACCAGCAGTATCGATATTAGTGTGTGATGGTCAGTGCAGGACCGGTCAATATATGAGTATCAAGCACAATCCTACAGAGGAGAAGATAAGTTAATCTCAAAGAAGATCAATGCTTAATTCAATTTCATTCAATCATTGAAAATAAACTGAAAAGAAAAAAAAAAAAACAGTTCAAACGCATTTTGTTTCCAGAATGTGAGCAGAGCATTCTAGTAATTATTATTTTAAAGTATGGGCCCCCAACTATTTTTCCCTGAGGGCCAAATTCTGTTAGGAACACAAAGCCAAAGTTCAATGTGTGTAAATGTGTTTTTTTTTTTTTGATCTGGGATTGGCCCCCGACAAAAACAAATTGCCGACCAGGGGTTGGGGGGGGCGGGGGGGGGGATAATAAATGTTTTCCCCACCTGAATGTTGGTGCCTGCTGTTGTGTTTCCAAGCATAAGAGGCATCATTCACATTCCTGACCGGCCCTGAAAGGCCACTAGGCTATCATCGCACTGCTGTAACCCCTGACCGACCACACACCTCCAGAAAAGCACTGGCACATTCAGACACATTCAACGCACAGTGATGAGGCACACAGGCAGCTCTAAATCCTCTGTTTCCTGTTTGACCAAAGAACATGTTACGCATCACTGGAGTTATTACCAAAGACCAAACCAACCACACAGCTCCTGTCAGTCAGATTTCAACTCTAAGGGGGTTTTTCCACCGCACCAAGTACCGTACTTCCATAAAGTACCGAAAGTATGGTGGTACGTTTGTGTCGGTTTTCCACTGGCGTAAAAAATGGTACCGGTGCCAAATAACATCATCAGTGACCGCCCCTGACTGACATCATCACAAAGCGCGGCTTAAATCATAAGTTTTTAAAAAACAGCCCAAAATTAAAACTAACAGGAAATAATGTTTCTCGTAATATTTAGGCAAAGATGTATGTGAGATGTCTGAGAATCACTCAGGTACATTATTACATGTGAATACAGTAGATCGTCATGCATAATATAATCTTAAGAAATTCTATACCGTTTTCATCAAGAAATATCTCTATCCAGATGATTAAATGGTTTCATTTATTATCTGTAAAAACAAGAAACATGGAAACGGCATGTGATTTTTTAAAATATATGGCTTGTTTACCTCAAGAGCTTTGTAAAAAGACATGAAAACAACAGCGAAACTGTGTACAAATCAGCGCGCGACAGGGGAAACACAGGGAAACTGAATTGCCCGGAAAGGCAAAAACTTTTTTACTTCGAGTCGTGCCATTAAAATCCCGCTGGATCATCCGACCATATGGCGATTAAAGCCCGTTTCCTCGTTTGTCCATCCTTCCATTTTACTTTTTTTAAAAAATATTTTTGTTTCTACTGGTTTTTATTACGTGTCTCGCTGTTCGCTGTGTGTTCATTTTGTGTTTCAGCGGCAGGTTATTTGCATAACCAATCGACAGCAAATACGTTTGCAAGTTCCACCCCAAAGTACCGAAGTACCAAAGAAATACCCCGGCTGGTTTGGTACTTTCGGTACTGGTACTCGACCGGAAGTACTGTAAATGGAAAAGCGAAAGTACCGAAAGTACCGTACTTTGTGCGGTGGCAAAGCGCCCTAAGATGCTAAAGCTCTGTTGCAGATCTTTGGGGGGGGGGGATGGGGGGGTTACGGTTGATTATCGAACCACATTTCCTGCTTGTAAAGTTTTGAGACGGCAACACAACAGTCCTGCTCTTCAGTTGTTTTATTTCTGGAAAATTCCATGAAGCCAATTTCACAAGGGCTCCCAAACAGTCGTACCATCCACGCAGCGAGTGGCTGCCCCCTTTATCTGGCCGTCCTCTTCTTCACATCCACCTTTTTTTTTTTTTTTTTTAAACCACCAAAGCAATTCTGTCATCGATAACGAGCGGAACGCACGGAGCGTTTCTCACCGCCTTTGAATCCGCGAAGCAATTTAAGTATGCTGACACGACTAAAGATCAAGCAGGAGGACTTAAGCCAAGTCGTTGGAGGGAATGATAGCGGACCTCAGCAGCCGGGGCGATTAAATTTGGTCGGCTTATCAAAAAGACAAGGTCTGTTTCTGTGTGGAGGGAGGTGCCATTACCCAGCAAAGAAGGAAGGCTTCCTCTGAATGGGTGGATGCGAGGCGGAGGTTCCCAAGTCCAACGGCCTATGAAGTGAGCCCATGATGCTATGCTCCTGTTAACAGAGTGGTGTGCTCTTAGAAGGCAAGTTTGAGGGTCAACCAAAACCTTCCCTTGTAAAGCTATAGCTCGAGACCCATCATTTGCGGTTCTACAAGCCAGGGGTAGGGCCTGCTTACAGGGGCAGGACCTCAGTGCTAATGGCCATCTTCCATTCTCTCTGACAGGTAAGCAGAGTGATGGGAGGGGTCTGAAATTTGGGATTGAAAGAGCCATCATTTATTCCTCTTTTATTGCAAATGAGGTCAAGGCTGACTGTAGCGTTAGGCATGACCAGTGGCAATTAATTTTCACGGCGCAGACAGACAGGTAACAAGTCCCGTACGTATTAGTGGGCAAGCTGCTGGGGCCGCTGGTCTTATCAACAGCGGCCATGTCGTAATGATGCAGACGGCACAGGAATTCTGGCAGCCCCTCTTCTCTCCCACCACCTATTATTTACGAGTGTGCCACGAGGGGGGGGGGGGGCACATGCTCCCTCGAACGAGCACTGATCGTCCTCATTAACGCCAAGCAGCAATTGCGCCATGAGTGTTTGTGAGGCCCATGACCTACAGTCCCGCTCCATACGATGTACAGCGCCATTCCCCTCTCGTGGCACTTCTTACTCATGAGCTCTCAGCCATTGAGGCACAGCCTTAGCCAAACATCTGGAAAAGTGGTCTGAAACTAACTTGTTGTCCAGCAAACGGTGACTGTAATTACTGCAACTGGCACAACGCTATCACACACGAGAATCACTCCTGGTGTGCTCCAGCCGGCCCCTTTTACAAAGACGACATTTTCAAGCGGGATTTTCTCTCTCTTTGGTGAAACAATCACACCTATAAAATGGGTCAAAAGGCACTCAGGATATACCCTGAATGCGAGAGGAGCGGGTTTGGATCACACACAGGCTTTCACAAAACCAGAATGAAATGGATGACTGCTGCATTATTCAACCCCCCCTCCACACCCCTACCCAACCCATTGTCAGCTCAGCCGGCCCAAAATAGAAAAGCAGCCAGATACAATAACACACTAGTAACAGTAAGCTGTTCAATTTCCACAGATTCACGGCCGACTTTGGCTGGCTGGCGTAATTGATTTCATGGATTTAGATAAATGGTCCACGTTGAAGAACTCAGTGGCGAAGTTCTGTGACCCGTGGGCCGGTGGAGGAGGGCCTATATCTACGTTTCCAAAGCTATTTTCCTCCAGATTTGATCTGCTTTTCTGTCTCCAGGGTGCAATTAGAGTAACCCTGCTACCTGTCAGGAGGGATCAAAGTAGGAGGACAGCCGAAATCACTCGGCCTTCACCGAAACAGAAGGACTAAATCTGTACAGGAACACGCAACGCCAGAGTCGGCTCTTCAGCCTTGACTGGAGAGGAGCTGCACATCCCAGACTCTGAAGCGGACTTGACGATATTTTTTTTATTTGGGAAGAGAGACAAACATTTTGACCTCCGCCTCACAGCAATAATGAAGAGAGAGAGAGAATGCATTCAAAAGAACATCATAAGATAATTTTCCGTTTCACCCTCACCCGTACACTCGGAGCACCGCGGACATGGGGTGGGTGGGACAGGATTTTGGGGGGAGGTCATCGCACAAGGCTGCTCTTGGAGGATTCCTTCAGAGTAAACAATTCAAGGGGTGGGGTCACTGGAAGGGAGCGGGGTCTCATACAGACACAATGATTGACAAGTCACCAGGGAGGAACCACTGATTTCCCAACCTATAGCCCGGGTGACATAGGATGGCACACGCCTTGACACCGGAGACCCAGAAGGTGCTGCTTGCCCTGTTAGGCTCGAGAGAGTTACAACGCGGAACAGGAGCGGCGACGGTTTGAGGAAATGCCAGACTTTTAAGGGCGTTATTAAAGGACGGCCTACATGGGGAGGAATATAGTTTAAAGCTCTCAGCCCTGAAATGAAACAACATGACAAACGCCACACAATTCAGAATAAATGAAAAACCCGACATAGTTATAACTCACTTTCAGAGCAACTGCTCGGGGACCACAGCCACAAATGAACGGTTACTGCGTCTGAGTGATCGTACAGGTGTGCATAGCATCTGTCAAAGAACAAAGAAAATTTATTTTTAACGACATGAAATTAAATACGTAAAAGGGTGGAAGGAGGGGCTGTGGTTAGCAGATTATGAGAGGAACTTAATATTTAAGCAGCTCACGCTGAGCTGTTCGAACCGTCAATTAGCTGGCCTTCCTCTCCCCAGCACAAGAACATGCCTTCCAGGTCACTAACGTAATATAATATGGGGACTGCAGATTGAAGCAGGGTGCTGAGTAATCCTGGATTGTTAAGGTTGCGCCCTGGTGAAGATGCGGCACAGTGAGAGGGCTGAATCTTAAAGGGACGGCGCGTGAATTGCACAGTCGACACAGGGAGAGGTCATCGAGGTTGTGCCCGAGACCAAAAGGTGTGTCACTGCTGTCCCACTCCGACGAAAAGAGGTTAAGAACCTTGGAACTTGGATGGAGTAGCTGGGATGGCAGCCCGGGGAGGCAGCCCCCCCCCATCAGGCACGCCGACGGGCCAACGTGAAGATAGAGGTTCCACATCACAGACTGTACACCCCTCTACACCTCGAGCAAAGACCCCCGACTGCGGCGCCAAAAGCCTTCCAGCGCTGACTCTCCTGAGAGCTGTTTATGAAGTCTAAGCCGCAGGAGAGGGAGCGACGGGAGCTTCCTACTCGGCATTCCCCCTTACCGCGAGCACCCTTCCCCTTGGCCAGTTCCCAGCTCCGACTAATAAACCATTCCTACACCGTTATCACACTGCAATTAACAGTGTAATCATGGGAACGGATTACTTGGGTTCTGTGTCTGATTTTTGGATTAGAAACTGGGTCTTAAGAATATCGGGTAGCATGCCACTTTTGTTTGAACGCTCAGGCTCGACTCAGTTGTACAGTCACTTGACCTCCTGACTTGCAGTTTGGCAGACCAAAGCAATATACAACTCAGAGAGCAGGGTCAGACAGTCCCTAGAGTTAGGAACCTTGCTCAAGGGCCAAATGGTGAAACAACTCCGCCAACCATGGGATTTGAACCAACAACCTTCCGATCATAGACGGAACGCCCTAACCATCTTAAGCACACACCAAAATCCAGATGGTTTCGGCTCTTTATCACTGGCCCAGAGTACCCCGAGATACCACACTCTGACGGCACCCATGTCCCACCGGCACCACACTAGGCGCTGAACACACACACACGCACCCCCAATACCCACTGCATGAGGCTTATCTTCCTGACAGGGCTTCCCTCGCCAGATTGCATAACAAGCAGACAATTAAAAACCGGGCTTCAGATTTGCCCGTCTAAAGTAGAGGCCCCCCCTCCCCCCCGGCTGCCCCGCAGATCGCCTGAGTCAGCTGTTTATCTGAGCCGGACTCTTTTGAAAGAAAAACTTTAATTAAATTCCTGTGTCCGGTGTTCAGGATGCCAGCGCACATCTATTCATGGCAACATGGCGGGTGGCAAGAACAGGACGTGCAGGCAGAAAGGGCCGGGGGCTTATTTCAAATTGCTGTGCATCTTTTCGATAGTTAGCTTAAAATAAAAGGGAAAATTATTATTATTATTATTATTTTTAAATGCAGTCGCAGTGAGAAGTCAGGATACAAACCCACCGAAGGCAACGCTAATTAGCTGAAATGACAGCACTTACTTAACGGAACCTACCCATAATCTGGGGGAGGTCCCCTGCCCTGCTCCAAAAAAGGCTTCATACAGGAAATGGCCCACAGTTCTGTGGCAATGTTATGTGAAGGCGATCCCCCCCACCCACCCCGCCGAGACCCCCAGCCTGGGCTACTCGAGGCAGTGTGTTATACAGGCAGTACAGTGTGTTATACAGACAGGCCTTCCTTATTTCCTGTATAATTTGACGAGGGGGGGGCTGCACTATAAAAAACAAGTTGCGTGTGGATGGCAAGGCAGCGGTTGAATGGAGAGAGGTCAGCAGAAACCAGGGGGGTGGGGGCATCGAAACGTTACTGAGGCGGCAAAGCAGCTGACTCAACCCCCCTGATGTCACCCGCGGACCCCGACGGACTCATTTGGGCGATTCAGCAAAAGCTCAGGGGATCACATCAGCCAGGGTGCCTGCAGAAGCCACAGGCATCTGCTCGCTCACGCCGCCCCAAACCCCCCCCCCTCCCCAACGCCACCCAAAGCTGGACATTCCCCACCCCCACATCACCTTGAGCGGCACGGGCCCCAGCCAGGAGTACTCCCCCGCAGAGGAGCGTAGATCCGGACTGGCTATCCTTGGCTCGTTTCTATGGAGATGCCAGTGGGGCCAGAGCATGCGCCCCCCCCCCATAAGGGCTCTTGGCAGAGAGAAGACTTGGCACAGCCGGGGAGATGAGAGGCACCTTTCATTTGCAAACGGCAGCCGTTAACCGGCCATGAATAACAGACACGGACATCAAACAAGAGCAGCAATAATAACAACAGCAATAAGACAAACATTTGCCGGAAGAACAGAGAAGATGATGATACTTATTCTGGAACCTGCAGGGGTCCAGGAGGTCATCGTGTGCCGGGGCTGTGCGACTCGTCCCCCAAAGACCCGGCAAACGACATCAGGTACTGAAAGAAGCCGCTTGCATCCAATGCGCCTCTGATAGGCCTCATTCCTGTACTGCAAGGTGCAGTTTTCAACAAACACTACAGGAACAGCGCGGCATGAGCGATGCAGTGATCCCATCCCGCCGTGAGCGAGACTGGAAAAAGTGGAACTGTGTCTTCATCTTCAGTCTGCCAAGGGCCTTCGGGGTTAAGAACAAACCGGAAAAATAACGCGATTTCAGGCAGCGCTGGCTGCAGCAGATCCTTAAAGATAAAAACACACCTACACTAACAGAAATGCTGCCACCCGAGGCAGCAAGCCCAGCACTTGCCTGAAATTCTCATACAGCTCATCAACTTCCTTAGGTTGGTGAAAACGGCCACAACCAAGAACAGCGACCCGAGAGGTAGAGACGCTCGTCCCAAAACAGAAATGGATAAGAGCACCGAATAGGAAATCCTCAAACCCCTCAGATCCATGACCAAGTGGGCTGCCCCTTAGAGACAGTGCAAGGGGAGATGCAGACTTGACCTGGACCACAGATTTATGGTTCCATACCTTTCAGACAAAACATCTAGTCTGGAGCTAGACTAAGCTGAAGCTCATCAGCTATAAGACGCAACAGTTGGGATAGACGCGAGATTAGATCTTCTAGTCTGGTTCATTGGGTTAGCTCGAGCTGTTAGCTGAAGCTCATTAGCTGACCGCGACGTTCATTTGCATCGCGCCACAGGGCGTGCGGTGCTGTACGTGCAGTGCAGCAGTGCAGAGGGTGGGAGCCGGAGCCAGAGCTGCAGCTCCCATGTCTCACTGGGCCAGTGGGCTATAGCAAACCAACAAAAGGGATCTTGTTTCTGTGGTTTGTTTTCCCCTAGAGGCTGGCGACCAGCCAGAAAATCAGGCCAATCACCTTCTCGGCTCAAAAGGGACTGAGCAGACAATGGCCAAGGGTTCGGTGGGGGGGGGGGTAACCTTTCAC
>JAABNX020000106.1:8478046-8496147 GCA_015163995.2 Mormyrus lacerda | reverse complement strand
AACCGGCGGAGCTTCATTTAAAAGCAAAAAAAATAACATTTATCAAAACGTGTCAAAGTATAAATGGACAGGGAGAGCTTTGTTTTACTGCCAGGCAGCGCTCAGGACGGTGACCTGGGGAGCCATGTGCTTTCTGCTTAACCCCACCCTGTGCACAGTGTACAGAAGGCCCTCACTCAAGGCCGTTTCTTCTGTATTCATGCAAAGCGTTGCGTTGTCAGGTGACCACGAATTTGGCAGCCCCTGCCACTCCCTCTTCAGCACTGGGCCCGACTTACAGGGAGACGCTGGCCCACAGCCAATGGGCTTTCAGCGGCGTGGTTTCAGGTCACCACAGGACGCATCATCGCATTGGCGACCATGGCCACGAGGCACAAAGGTCCACTCTGTCCCGGCTCACGACCTCGTCACGCAAGGGGTCGAACACACTCTCCCGCTGACGCATGCCACCGGTCCGCATCTGGCCATCTGCGCACAGCACACGGGAAGCTTGGGGATGGGGATGGGGGGGCAAGAGGGTGTCACAACCCCTAGTGGGTGGTGGGTTAACTTAGAAACGCTGACATCCATGGCAACCTGTAAGCATGTCCAGCTCTGTGAGGCAGAGCCCAGGGAGAACTCAGGCCCCGCCCACCACCCACTCACTAGCCATTCACACCCTGTCTGGACTGAACTCATGCCCCGCCCACCACTCAGTTATTCACACTATGACTGGCATCCCATGTAAACACACAGATTTAGCACAGCCCAAGAAATATCACTCCACGCCTTCGAATCTTCTCGTTCTCCCTCTTCCAAAGGACTCTGGAGAGTCCCAATGGGCTCAGCGCAGTAAATCCCACACAACCTGAAGTCTTTATAGGTCTGGCGTAAAATTAAAAAGGCACCCTGGCAGGAGAGAAGCACCGTGATCATTCTGGCATCGCAGCAGCTCTGGCATCGGGAGGCCCGGCAGTTAAGGAATCAGACTGTTTAACCAAACGGTTGCGGTTTCAATCCTCAAGACGAATCCCGCTGTGCCTTTGAATAAGATGGCTAATCATATGCCGTGAAAACCGTGAGTCATTCGCCTAAACAGCTCAGTTAAGCAAAAACTGCTCATTTCCACTTTGTTAGCTAAAGCCTTGGAGTGCGAGTTCATAAGGAGAGACCAATCCTTGCTACTAGCCTTTATTCCATTAAGGCTTAAATGTCTTTGAAGGACATTTACATTTATTTTATTCAGCAGACACTTTTGCTCGGTAACATGCAAGTTTGGCAAATAGCACTACATAAATAGCATCACAAACATATGTGCTGTCAAGGAGTTAACTAGGCATAGGTGCAGCTGGCCGACCTTCCAATGAATGCCCTGGTGCAAGTGTAAGCGGTACTGGGGCGAGAGCTTTAAAACTGTCTACTAAATAAAGCAAGAACCTAATGAGATGAAAAGTAAAATCAGCAGGCAAAGGGCAACACTTAGAGCATTCAGGGAGCATAGATTAGTGTAGGCTACTAGAGGAGTTCCTGTAAAGGGTGGGTCTCGAGGAGTTTCTTGAAGGCGGAGAGGGAAATGATTCCCATTCCTGTGCTAACGGGAGCCTGCGACGTGTCCGCTTCCGTGTTACTTGATGTTGTGGTTACTTGTACAGGATTATGAATCACACCTGTGTTCAGAATGACCTGAGGACGGTCCTTCATCCTAACGGAGATACCTCCCGTCATCGGAAGCCTTGATAGTGCACTGTTTGTCAGAGTGCGGAGGCTGAGTGGTTAAGTGGAGGAGACGCCCAGGACGTCGATGCGCCCTGGGGTTTCCGACACGTCAGCAAGCCGTCCTTCCGAGCCCAGACCATCTACCAGAACAACTCGAGCTAGAAGGTCATCTCTGGGCCTGCTCTCATTCATCGTGGCCTCGTGCCCCCCGAGAACAAACGCCGGCTCCGTCAGCATGCCCCTCTGTCCCTGCAAAGGATCGCCTAGGTTTATTCCATCGCAAAGCAGACACAGTCATCCTCTGGAGCTCACGCGACCTAATGTTGCGCAGAGAAACAGCTGAATAAGCGGGAGGAAGGCGACGTCCTTGGAAAAAAGCACGATGACGGCGCAACCTCAGTGACTTCTGACCTGAAACTGACCTCAGGGCCGAGCTGCTCAAAATTCACATGGCTTTTTCCGTGTGTATATAACCGAAAGAAGAATTCTGACGGAAAACAGGCCATCCCCAGTGTCAGTATCAGATGCAGGATTATTCGTTTACTCTGAAGTACGAAGGGTTGCGTTTCCCATTCCCTGTCAAATTACTCAAAGGTTTTTTTTGCCCACAGTAAAACATACAAGGCTCCATTTCTCAGCGGCTCATAAAGCAAAGTGAATCCTAAGCCTATTCTCCTGTCCATTATCATCCCGTTGTCCGTTGTCTTTATCAGGAGAAGCTTTACCAATTCAAAGCCATATCCCCCCCCCCCCGACTCGGACATATCCCCAAACAGGCAAAAGCCCCGCCCTCCCTCAGCAGTCCACCAAGCTGACCGCCGTCTGCCTGCATCAATGGCCACGCCGCACACCTGTCACCTCTGACGGCTGGCCCTCAGACACCAGAGGACCTCGCAGCTCCAGTAGTCAAAGTCGCCGGCCATCTGCGGACAAGCACCAGGTATATACTAACTATTCACGGCTCATTAGCACGCGACGTCTGAGTTTAAGAGACCACCGTGTTGATGTTTAAGGCAGTCTTTAATTTGTGCCGTTTAACCAGTCGCAGAACTTACAGACGAGCCCTTAGGTTTTGTGTTAATTTGTGATATCCTTATGGTCGGTGCCAATGAGAGACACACATCAGTATCAGCACGTTCTGCAATAGGCACATATGGAGATTAGCATAGAGCGGAGCATGAGGCAGCAGGGGCTACAGCACCACAAGGGTCACAATCACCCAGTGATAGGGCGTGCAGCATTTCAGGATGAGGCCCAAGGATATCCCCCACCCCCATTTAGATCGTTTAAATCTGCTCTGGTGGAAATTACCCAGTTAAGTACCTGACTCCAGGTTTCTACAGTTACAGAGCTATGATCCCTGACACGTACGTGCTCAAAAGCAGCACCCCGTCTAAACGAGCAATCCGGACAGCTCCAACTACAATGTAAGCGAAGAGGCTTAGCGGAAGACATTTTGGTACTGGTGAGGTCGGAAGAGTTTCGCCTTGGAGAAATATTTATTAAAGTGAGGTAACATAAATCAGGGAAAATTAGACGTTAAAGAATTTTTACGAATGCCACCCACAGATGTACAGTAAGGTGGACACGAGTCACGTGACTGACTGATACCAATGAGACAAAGCAATGGAGTTTTTAATTAAAGGAAGCCAGTAATAGCATGAGAGTTTTCTGGTTTAATTTACCGAAGAACGGGCTCATTGGGACGTGAGATTTTAGCGGCACAACTCATGCTGCCGGGGCGCCGTGGGGGAGCAACAGGGAATGGGCGTAGGCAACTGGTACCTGCTGGGTTTTCCGTCAGCCTGGGGGTGGAACGGAAGGCACATCTGCTGCTATCCTAACACGCACCCCCAGATGGCGCCTTAGTGGCAAAGCACAGCCACTGTGGACCGACTCCGCCCAACTCACCGGAAGGTGGCCCGTTCTGGAAGGAAGACCCCTGGGCCGCCATCCTCCCCACTGCTGCCTTTAGTCTCGGGGGGGGGCAGACGACGAGTGCACACACACTCCCCCACACGCACGGACTCACAACACATTCAGGCGAGCGCTACAATAGCACAGTGCCGCAAAACATGGCCATTAATTTAAACCAAACTTTGTGGGCCAGTGTCTAAGCATTCAGGAGGCCCAGAGGGAGCGGCTCCCAGTTTGTGGCGAGTGACGCAGAAGCCGTCGAGATGGGGGGCGGCGTCACTCACTCTTCTGCTGGGTTTTCCCAATAAGACCACAGCGGGGTCATTCTAACCGCGTACGGGGGGGATATCTCAAGAGGAGAAAAGCCTAAACTGAATGTGGCGACACAACGTTGGTGCAGTGGTCCTAATAGCTACAAAAGCGTTAATCAAACCTCCCCCTCATCCGCCTTACGAGGGTGGGGGGGGGGGGGGAGCCTTGGTGACCGTGCAGAGCCTCTCCCTGAGGGACTTGCCGCAGCCAGACAGCCACGTCCGTACCCATCACCCAGGCTCCTGCTCTCCGTACCTGTCATCCCCGTGATGAACTCTGCCGCTTAAAGGACTCGCTACACCTGATTTAAAGCAACCGCCACTCACCTATAAAATAAATGGGCCCATATGAGCCACGCAGGGGCGTCATATACCCAGCGAGAACAGCCACACATCCATGCATGAGTGTCTGGCGTTAGCGTGGCACGTAAGAGAACCCCGCAGCTCGCTCTGCAGAAAATCGACACGGGACTAGTAGGAACTCGTCTCCTGGGATTCCCGGCTGACTGGCAGCATTACCGACCTTCCCAGAAGCTTTGGCCTTGCTGCTGTGACTGTTGACGGTGGAGCTGACATCCTCGTGCATCCGATCCAGGAGCCACAGCAGAAACTCCAAGGCGTCATGCTGGGAATTCCCCCGGAACTGGGAGCCGTACTTGGATACGATGCTCTGAGGGGGACAGAAAGAGTTCATGTAACATGGCACTCTGGACTCTGTGATTCAAAACAAGCTATGTCTACACATGCAAACAAAAATGTTAAATGGTTCACTATGCCAGAATACAAAAAGGAATATTACCTCAGTTTTATTAATGCAAAAAAAATGTGTGACACCAAAATTCAATTTACAAAAAACAAACAGTGGCTGCAAGATTTATAACTGCACCATGTTTTCCGTCTGCTCCAAAACAACTAGCATTAACGCAGAACAATCCGAAGCACTCAAGACAGGTCCGGTTTCCAACAACGGCAAAACAATTCACCTCCCCCTAGCTTGTAATCTTCACTAGTCGCCACGCCGTATTAACCAAAGGCTTGTGTGCATGTTGTGAAAGGACTCATGCCTTCAAGGGCCATAAATCACAGGGAGGTTTTCGAGGACATACGGCATACTTAAGCAGATGTGTGACCTGATACCTCCGCTGATACCGCTCCCCGCCACCCACCCAGATACCCCACCCTGCTCGGTATGGTGATGAAAGCGATCGGAGGCACCTCTAAACGCACAAATGCGCGGCTGCATGACTCATATCAGCTTTCCGATTCCCCCACACTCCGCTCAATATACGGTGGCGGTTAATAACGACGGCTCCGTCGCTAAACGACACCCGGCTCCGCTGCGACCGAGGGCATAACTTTGGATTGAGCATTGTGGGGTTGAGGTCTCCACCTACTTAAGGTGGTCAAGGAGGTCGTTTTGATTATTAGGAGGTTACAACTCCCCGATCCCCGAATAATTTACACCCATGACTGCGGGGTCATTAAATCCGCCGTGTCACCCTGTCGGAGCCTAAATATAATAAGTGGGAGACCCCCTTTGACTGACACGGCTAGTCGATTATCTAAAAATGACAACTGCTGGTTATAAATGGCAGGTTATTATTATTGATTGCCACCCGCTATGGAACGGTGAGGAAGGGCGCCCGGTGGCGTGAGCGCTCCGTGACGCGGCTGCGGTCGAATCGGTGCCGACAATCTCGCGCCCTTCGAGCCGCTTAATCGTTAACCAGCAATCCTGCCTCAGTGTGTGTTTCAGCGGAGGTTTTTATCATCCGTTTAAATGCTCCGGATGCTTTCGGTTTCGGGTTCTTACGCGGGGACTCTGCCTGGGATGGGAACCAAGTAGCATGGAGCTGAGGGTCGCCGCGGTGACGGACGGCAAAAGTAACTTTACAGCCGCAATCTGTTTCGATTCGCGAATATCAATCCCTGCTATGCACTTTGAGCGCAAACCACAGGACATTACATTTCCAAAGTATAAACACCCAAGGTTTTCAACACTGGTTTGGGGGGGGGGGGAGTGAGGTCTCTACCCATTAAAATAAATAAAAAGAATAATCAGACAGGTGATAAAGTGCTGTTAATTGCAGAAGTTATTGCAACTGTCTCACACATAGCAGGATGTGAAAACAATGTGATTAAAAGCACAATGAAACACGCTGTACATGTTCCATCTGCTCTCAGCGGGTGAATGTGTTTGTACAGAGAAGAGAGATCAGGGAATGTGACGGGCATTGCGGGGGCTCCTAGGTGGTGGGGTTCGCACCCCAGGTGTCTGCATGTACATAACCAGTGAAACGGACACCGGCCAGCCCTTTAAATACACATCACTTTAAAGCCACACTGGCAAATGTTAAATGTCAAACACTGACAAACAGGATTAAAAATGGCAAGATTAAGCCTATGATGCCAAATATGCAAATGACCACCTCTGCCATCTCTGTGGCAACAGTTAAGATGACTATGCCTGTGGGAATTTTACTTACGCAAAAATGTTGAGAGTGGAATGAAAAATGATTGGTTAGCTCTCTGAACCAATCAGATTGTAGAGGAGGTGGGTCCAAGCAACTAGAGGACCGAGACATCTGGTTGGTTGGTCCCGCCTCCTCTAGGTTCTTGGACCCATGAGCGATGATGACCCAGCAGTGTGTCACTCCCGCTGTCCCTGAGCCCCAGGTCAGTGTAGAAACACACTATCAGATCCAATATCAGTGGGGTTAGAGCAATAACAAACTGCAGCCAAATGGGGGGGGGGGGCGCCTTTCTGACCTCAAGGGTGCAGAGTCGTGACCGTATGTCCTAGCAGGAATTTTCCAGAAGCATTGTTGGATTCACACCCCCCCCTCCCTCCCCTCCCTTTGTTCCTCTACCCTGGCATATACACGAAGCCACTCAGACTCTACAGCCTGATGTCTCTGCTCCATACCCTGGTACATGACCTATGGATAACCTGACACATCTAAGGATAAATGGGCAAACAAACCTTTCAGCTCCCCCCCCCCCCCATCCAAACATCCCCAAGCTCCGTTAACGGAGCGGATAAAATACGCGGGGGTACATCAATATAAAGACAAGAATGGAAGGCATCAGAAGGGCCATGTTTGGTGTTAGAGATCACTCTATCAGACAGGCCCATATCTGTCATTGCTTTTCACAAAAAAAATAAAATAATGAAAAACAGCAGCAAGGGCTGCAGGAAAAGATGACCCCAGTTCCTTAACAGATGTCAAATACAATAAATGCACAACACTGGTCGCCGACCTTGTTCAGATCGCACGCATTATCTGTTAACCGAACATGACCTAACTCTATCTGGGGTTTTATGTCCGGTGTGCAATATTTTGCAAGACTTACTAAATAAATACAGTATATTTGGATATAAGACTGCATTTAGATTTTTTTAAGTGCAAGACAATGGGCTAACAGAAATCAGATTTTGTGTAAACAAGTCTTTATCCAAAGCGGTCCTGCAGATAATTACATAAAACGCTTCATTGTGCTGAGACAGGGAATCCGTGTCTTCAACACGCCGCCATTTTTCGCTCCGTGGCTGTAATTACGAATGCTGAACTTACACGTAACCAAAAGGGTAAATAATCTTTAAACCTGTAATTCCAGTGTTTATAAACATCAGAATCATTCTCTCACAGCCTTTGCCTTATGGCAGAAGTATTGATTCATTTCCTAGTAAAACTGAGGCGGGGAAATCTTGTGTTCTAGCACACAGCCCTCTAGCTGACCTCTGACCTGTGAGATTCCCATCTTCAGTCTGTCTGTTTACTCAGGTAGGCAAGGCAGCACAGCGGGGGCTTGGAAGCCACAGTAAGGAGGGGGGGGTCCTGTGTTTACTGGGCTCTGCTCTCCCCCAGTATCTTTCACAGGCAAACCCATCTTCCCCTCTCTTCCATCTCCCTTTCCTCACTGTCAAAAATGTCTCCACTGAGGGGGGACATGGGAAAACCTGTCAGCACTCGATTCCGCAACAGCAATCTATCAGCAATCTAGAGGATAAAGCAGGAAGCACATATTTAACGCTCAAAGACAGGTTGCCAAAAGATTCAGCCCAGGTCTGGCTCACACGAACCGGAATGACGACCGCGCATCAGCGGCGTTCTGGGACGGTGGTGGGGGGGGGGGGGGGTCACTGATTCAGACCCAAACAGGGAGGGCGGGACCTAAGTGAGTGGAGGTGGGTGTGCAATTCCTACTATGGTTTATATTTAACCAATGATTCCTTGAAACCCACAAAAAGGGTCGAGATCTCAAATAACTGGACACCTGAGCAACACCATCATACTCAGTTTTCAGACTTAAAAATGAAACTGCAAGGAGGGCTGAAGCGGCACGCAGGACCCAGAATGCGGGCAGCTGATCTTCAGTGACTTCATCAAAAGGCGCCGGCGGGTATAAAATGACAAAAAGGAATCAAGTCAAAATCTGCATCAGATATACGTCGCTGTTTAGGTTCAACAACTACATATGCGGTAAGACACAGACGTTTTCCGAGCGGGAAAAAGCGGGATGCTCAACAAACTCGTGACTCTGCCAGGCACCTCCCAACCTTCTTGTCACAGCCAGCGAACCTCGCTTTCCTCCGCCCCCCCCAGGGAAAACCGGGAGCTGCCCGCTAGCACGCCTCTGGAGCTCTCCAGCTCTTCGCGAGCCAACACGGTGGGCAGCCTTGCTCTGCACTTCCCCTCAAAGTGGGGGGCGGTCCCAGGACAGCCTCAGGATAAAACCATTCAGTCACAACCGGGCAACGAGAAATGACAGTAGGTCTTTAGCACATACAGCTGGAATACTGCGCCACTGGTTCACAAAACTGGCAGCTTCACAAACTAATTATTTCCAGTGTCCCCTGCCTCGTGCCCTGTGTATCCTAAGACGGCCTGTAGCGTTACCCTCCCCCTGTGCTTGATTAGTGGCTAGAAGAGATGGATGTTCAAATACCGGAATGGAGCTTAAAATTCCATTAAGAGCAGCACCAGGAAAATATACGAGTGAATAACTGCATAGCAAAGTGGTAACCATCCCTTTTAATGCACAAACTTGTGTCATTCCCAGCTGATACATTCTGGTGGTCAGGACAGCACACATTCATTCTATTATAAAAGCTGGTTTCAGCCATCTAAAAGCCATCTCTCTCCTGTCTCTCCTAAACGTGTCCCCACCCCCCCACTGAGGGCACCCATTGCACCACAGACATCAGGAATGCGGCCACACTCTGGCACTGTGCTCAGATCAGAATGAGCCGTCTACGCGTCCTAATGGCCACCGTCTCATTCCATGGGTTGTGTGTAGTGCTGAACCAGAGGGTCTCTTTCTGTCGTGTTGCTCAGCACCCACGATTGTTTGGGTGGGGTGGGGGGCATGTTGGTGCAGACTACCCGCTTCAGCCAGACACCTGGTGACCTGCGTGCACTCGGGGACACCAGTAGAACATTGTTCTCGACAGACTAATCGGCATGCAGAAGAGCAGTGTGAATGCTAAGCAGGGCTTCACCATGACATCCCAGGAATGCAGACAAGTCATTCCACAGTGCCCAGTGCATGGCAAGTGGGCTGCACTGGCCTCACTGGAGGGGGGGGGGGGGGGCACAGCACCCACAGGCATGTCGCACACACACACACACACACACACACACACACAGAGGCAGAATAACTAAAGCAGTGCACAAGTACATTTCACTGTGAAATGCAGTAATCATTCTTTTGATTCCAGTGGAAGTATTTCAGGTATGTTGGCGCCTGTCGTACGCACTGCTGCAAAAACTGGTTTGCCCACAGAAATAAAAACAAACAACTGCGTGTCTGAGGGGTGTCTAGGAACAAGGAACATTTCAGTTGGGTAATTATGAAACAAACCATGAAAAACACTGGATGTAAATGACTGTTGGTTATAAAAAAATTCTTAAACACAACACTAAAGGGTGACTGTGTGGTTATTCAAAGCCCACACTAGGAAATTTCAGCTTTAGTGATCTGGGGCTGCTGCCATCCAGTTTATAAATCCCACACTCTACAGGCTCAAACACCAATACAATGAACTCAAGAAATGTCCATACCAAGCATCACTGAACAATTAAACTCACACCAGGCTGGTTTATCAATTATATCTGATTAATTGTTCTCACAAATTAACATCTTTTCTGCAATTTACTGGCAATAAAAGTTTTCAAACACACCACCTCTTATTTTAAAAGCTAGTGGTCTGCGACGGTGTCTAATAAAAAGTTATTTTAAGGACACTAGGTTTTTATTAAGATTATAGAGTCTTGCTTACTATAAAATACAAACACAAAACATTATCTTTGTGACTCCAGTTTGACAGAAACGATCACCGATTTCGTTATTTAGGAAAGCTGCTTAATAACCAAGAGGACCGTTTGCCCTACCGATAATTACCAGACAACCGCCAAGTGTTACACATCTAGACAGGCCTGTGTGTACTGGTCATAACGACCACTTGTCCCTTTATAATCTACCGGCCAGAAAACGAAACCACAATTCACCTTTTCGTCTGAAGCGCTATATTATTATTATTTATTTATTTTTGCTGTTTTATATTATGACTTACAAGTCGGTTTTGTTAATTATCCGCGCCTCACGGACACACGTCACTTGGCTATTGTCAGCCAGTGGGTAAGATTTGTTTCCACCTGCTGCTGCATGCGGGCGTCCGGGCACCGTCACCAGCAGACACTTGGGCATCGCATGGGCGGATGCCAGCCTTTATAATATCATCACTGTAATATGATATTAATTATGACACTTATTTTAATAGCAGTGGATTAGAGCTGCCGCAGCAGTGGATTAGAGCTGCGTATAGTATAAACTGCCCAGTTACTGCCGATGATCCTGCAATGAAGGGAAAACACTAAACTTAACTATGCGGAAATGTCCCAGGAAGAGCTGCAGTCCTTAATAAAGGCTCCGACGGCACATAGTTTGCTAACGCGACCATGATCCGCAGAAAGGCCCGACATTAAAGGCATCGGGGAGTTAATTTCCTGGTCGAAAGGCGAAAACACATCCATGCAGAACTGGTTTGACCTCGGCGGAGCGGAGCTCCACCTGCCCCCCGGGTATCCGGATCAGCCCCGCCTCCGGAATTTTATTATTATAGTCACGGAAGTCAGACGCATGAAATTGGTTCCGCTGCATTTTAAAATCCGTTCTACACATATAGATTTTCAAAAATGTATTTAAGTTTTACTCCTCACGGAAACATACGTGCAGTAACATTAAATCAAGCCTGTCGCGTAATATATCCTCCGCTGTACACTTTACCCTCGGCGCGAAAAACTTCCTGATAAGCGTACGGTGAAAAAAGAGAGATAGTAGCATAGTACATATCTTATATGTGAATGAAAACGCACGTTTTGGCACTGCTGAACCGTGAAGCATTTTAGATTATAGTAAACAAACCTGAACACGGAATTTCCCATTCATATAGCTCGTACACATCCCTAAACGCAAAGATTACAACAGTACTTTTGTAATACCGTAATCGTAGGATGTGAGGATGTGGCAACTGTACAAAACACAACATGTAGCCTAATATTACTTAATGCTGAACAATAGCAACAAGAAGAATCAAAATATTAAAATTACCTACCTTGAATTCGACAGACAGTTGCGGAGTATATTCGAGGGTCCAAAGCGCCCTTATCAAGGATGCCAACTGTTCAGTCACTTCACCCCTATCCTGCTGAGAGTCCTCGCTTTTTACGATCCCATTAAATCTCCTCGGGTTGAAATCGGATTTATACTGTTCGAGACCGAGATACTCGGCAAGCAGGTCAGTATTGCTCAGGCACTGGACCACGGCATTCATGAAACAGGTGTTGCCATGATTTTTTAAACCCAGAACTCCCGGAGTTTTATCCCCGTAGCACCAAGACAGTCTATCCTTTATAGATCCGTGGGAAGACAGCGTTACGCTTTTTTTAACCGTGTTCTCCCCTCCAACCTGAATGTCATCTTTAAGGTTTCCTGAGTTTGCACTTAAGGTGCAAGGTGCGCTATTCCCGAAGCCGCCATCATCATCCTCTGCCTCCGCCGGATCCATGTCCCCTAAGTGCGCCAGGGTGCCTAAAGTTCTTAAAATCCTGTTCATGAAATTTCCCATCGACTTCAATGATTTCCTCCGGAAAACCTTGCCGGATTTTTGATTCTTTTCTTTGCGGCTTGTCGTTTTGGTTTTCATGGCTTTCTTCGCTTTATCTTGCCGGTGATTATCCATGGTTATTTGTCACTGAAGGGGGGACAATCTCGGCGAGCGTATCGGCGGGGAAAAAGCGCTCCTACCTGTCCGCCTTCAAGTTCCTCCTTGGGGAAAAAAGCACAACAGCGTATCACACTGTAGGGGCACCGTTGCGGTGCCAAGGCACATGACTAGTGTCCCCCAGACATTCCGATGATTCCTCTAAGCTTGCGTGCGCCCTCGTTTTTCCCGTCGGCGGACACCTGTCATAACTGGAAAGGTGAGTTCATACCAACTCCATGCTCCGCGTACTTCCTCGTTTTTCCGACTCGGACTCACTCGTCCGTCAGCGTCCGCGGCAATCCTCGCATGACTCCGGGCTTAGCTCTCCGGTGCGTGTTCCTGTTTGGCGGATCTCCGCTCCTGTTCCCTCCCACTTTGAATCTTATTAGCCTGGTTTAGTTTGAGTAGGTGCTGTTGTTCCGAGGGAAACTCTAGGACCGCCCGCAATAGGGGATCGGACTGTCCGCGTTTGCAGGCAGACAGCCGGGCCCACGCATTTCTGCGACGCGTTTATTTCGGCGCAGGTGCTGATATTTGAGCACGGATCATTAAAATGTAAGCCGATTACACGCCTGTCCACCGTATTTCTTGCGGAACACATATCCCTACTTGGTTAGGTCTATTGATGATCCTTACTAATCACTGAACGCGGCAAATTATAATATTAATTATTTAACCTCATCAATGTACTGAAAATAACATCACAGAGACTACAAGCAGCGCAAAAGAATATCCTATTATACAGCTGTGAATCGGCCTCACGTCGAAGAAAAGCACCACTAAAGAATTTGGGAGCCCCCTGGTGTTTGGCTCGGAAATGATCATTTCGACTTAAAAGTAACTAAATCGTTTGGCCCTATGCTAATCTCATTTTAAAGAGCCTGACATTTTTTTTAAAAAAATCACAAAATTCATGCAAGAAGGAAATGTGATTCTTGATAATATTTGGACGAGAAGTCATCCAGAGTGTCAAAGGATAACAAATCTCCTGAATGACCACACCGACTGAACTACGCCGTTTCCGTTTCAATCCAATTTCACAGTTCACCAGTACCACAAATTAGACTCTTGTGACATCTCCCTGCGAGCCAATTTACTCATCTCTGTAATGTATATTGGGAGGGCGGTTATAGATTTATACTAAAGAGACCAATTAAAATACAATTTAAAGTTACAACAACAATGTGGTATTTAATTGGAGCATTACAGCAGATAGAGTATTCCATATTCCAGATGGAATATTCTAGCACGAATAACTGAGAACGCACTGCAATTCTCAAGAGAAGCATTACATAATTCATAACCAGTTTAACTCCAGAAAACTGGAGGCTTCTATAATATGTCCTTAAAAGTTCGACGCATGTGGGAAACCAGTTCAGCATTCAGTGCAAATGGAGACTTGTTCGAGTGCCTTGTTCTGTAAGCCTGCATGGTACTGCGCTTGACGGTACGAAGTTGCGAGCAGATTCCTCTAATTACTGATTTTTAGGCACCTAGACGCTGAAACGGGAGAGACCGTGGCTACAGAGCAGCCGGCCTGATTTTCACCTTCCTCCTGCCGTATATCCTCCACCCCAGAAGATCTTAAAATGATACATTGTTAAAGGGCAGTTTGCCAAGGATACTCTCAGCTTTTTGTTCTTCGTTATAATTGCTATTAAATGTTACATATATGAATATTACTATATACATTTTCAATGCCATAAAGAAGAATATTTGTGCTACTACTTAAAAATGAAGTATGTGATTTCAGGCCTTATGAACTTTGGCATGCATAGTTTTGTTTACATTGTTACTATAAGAATTCATAAATAAATATGCAGCTCTTCACTGGGAATATAGTATCTTTGAATACCGGTTTTCACTTTTCTAAGAGCTTTTAGTTGATGAAATTCCACATTTATAACGTTTTTTTCTCCTACATGTCAACATTGCTGTGCAATGTATTTGACTGCGTTTTTATTTTTTATTGTCGAATAAATACTATATTGCTGTGGTATCCTCTGTACCTGTCAGTGTTCCAGGCAATGCAATATGTCCAATGGGCAATTGAGTATGACTACATTTAATGCTAAGGTAATTAGCAAAATGTACAAGCACCACAAGCGTCATTATGTTTGTTTATTCTGAGTGAAGATCACATTTGTTCTGATGTATGAAAAACATTCTGCAGTTAATCAAACGTATACATCTGCAACAATATGGAAAAGTAGCAGGGGGGCTAGTGAAACATCCCCGACAGTGAGGATGCCGGGACAGGTGTGGGGGGGCATTCAGGAAGCGTGGGGGTACTTCCACCTGAGCACAGCTCCGTCTGCACTGGTGCTGATGATGTACTTGTTGTTGGGGCAGATGCTGACACTGGTGATACTGCCGCTGTGCCCAACGCCGACGTGTGTCACTTCCCCCTCAGTGTACCCCCACACCTTAACCAGCTTCTCATCACCCCCTGCAGAGACACCCACACACACATACACAAACACACACAGATTGTGCCTCGTAACAAGGTCACTTTCTACTTGTTTGCTTTCTTTATTTAGCCATTATAGTGACTTTGAATCTAAATAAGTTTCTGATAAGACAAACAGTTTGTTTACTTTCATAAAACATAGAATAATGATATGTGATGATGCATTTTAAGTCACGTTTACATATGATGATTTATGATTTATTTAGTGATTTTAAAAACAGTAGGTAAAAGACCTTGTCCGTATTTTTCATAGAGCTGTGCTGGTGAATCTTCATGCCAAATGTAACAGTGTTAACTGAAGTATCAATCCACATTAATGTTAATGTAATGTGAAGGCTACAAGCACGACGTCACTGTGCACACAGCAAGGCTGCAAACATACCTGTGACAAAGTGTTTTCCCTCGGGTGAAATATGCATTCCGTTTACGGAACCCGAGAGTGACCCCTCCAGCTCCCTGATGGCGGACCCGTCATACACCTCCCAGTAGGTAATCTAATCCAGAGAGACAAGAAAATCCTCCTAAAATACTCTTTGCCAATAATGTTTGTGAACGGCACACATAACCTGGCCTCCTTCTTATTCTCATTAACTTAATCTTCATTAATATCCCTGATTAAGGAAACTAAAGCTTTGCCTAAAATGACCATCGCACCAATTTCTTGTGTAACTAGAATCACCAGTTTCCTCCCTAAACGTTCCTAAGTATAAATTTCTCCATTTATAAGTTAGGATGGTCCATCTGCATGTTCGCACTATCACAGAGAACGTGTCACTATCAGAAATGTGCCAGTCACTTTGTAATTCATGGCAGCTAATAGTCGGTTACTTTAAAAGCAGACTAATTGTCTGTGGGGTCATATGACAATGTGCCTCTACATTCAGGAGTGACTGTAACTTTGAGTAATTCATAGCTCGGGATATCAACACTCTCGACAATATCAATATAATTTCCATGACAGTAAAAACACTGCATCCATGATTTAATACTGCACATTCAGGTCTTCTTGGTCAGTTTGAGCTGTGCTTGACGGAGAACGTAGAGTTTGTTGCATGTTGTGTGTGCGTTGGTTTGTAGCAGCTGCTATTTATTTCTGAATTAGCTGTAAGCTGAATGTTTTCTACTCCCTGAAAGGTGACGACATGACTTCTAGGAATCCTAGTGGCCATATAGAAATATGAGGAAGAAGAACAAGCAGATTGGAAATTCTGTAGCTGGTTATGGGCCCATGGGTTAGATTCAAATTATTAAACATTGTATTGGCTTATTTTTTAAACAATAGATGAGGAGACAGGCCGATATATCCATTCATCTTTCTTCTAAATTATGTATCGACGTGACAAATGTAGTCATAGACCTTCTGTGAATAAACCATAATGAGAAAGCTAAATATTTTAAGGGAAATATCAACAGAGAAATTCTAACTCCAGAGGATCCTGGGTCACTTTGAGACTGGCATCCTGGGGGGTGGATTTATGGGTAGATGGATACTGCTTCGATGTTCATACAAGAACACTATAGCCACAGTTAGGACATGTACTTGCAGTCAGAAGATTTTATATTTAATTGTCATTTTAAAAAATTACCAAGCAGATCCTACCTTCCTGGAAGACTCAATTAAGGAGAATGAAGATTAATAATAATTCAGCAGTATGTATGTGGGTGACAGTGGGCAAATATGTCGCTTAATCGAAGAGCAGGGTGGCCCCAGTGTAAACAGGAGGTTTAATTCCCTTTAAACTGGTTAATTCCCACAGTTGCCCTTATGATAAATTACGCCAACATTCAGGTATAACGAAGAATACAACACAAATACAACAGCATTAATTTACTGTACCATTCATTACCTCTATGGTTGCAGTGGAATTCTATAATTATTATGAATTTAAACATTTTTTACCATTGTGAGAAGGATCACAGAAATCCAGAACTTCTGAAATATGCCGTTGCCCAAAATGTCGTGTAAGCATGTAAAAAAGGCCCCCTCAGACTGTGACTGGTCCGAGATACCCCTACTCCAGTCGGGTGCTTACACGACCCTGCCCTCAGGCCGTCACATGACCACGCCGCTCCTATCAGAGAGCGAGAGACGGCGGCAGCTGCCCATTCCGGCACCGTCTGTGTTCTGCTCCACCTGCGCGACTGCAGGCTGCCTTGCTGCACGGCGGCAATCACAGATGAATTAAAGGCGGCGCTGTACACGTCGCTTCAGATCGCGCTGCTGTTAGGGATATTTGCACTGCCATGTATTACATTGATAATTCTGTGTCTGTCTTGGGCTGGAGTGATACATCACAGAGCATTCAAGACTGCTGCAAAAGCATCTAAATACACTCTGTTCCATTTCTCCTGTTCCTTCACTTAGCAACTTATTTTCCTGCATCCACTTACATAATCCTCCCCTTGGTTAATGGTTCTCTCACAAAGTATATGCGAGGTCTGACGAGCATTTCAAACCCCTCCCCGCTGCCACAGACACAGATGGCTGCGTTGTGTTTATCAGGACGGTAGATTCAATTGTGAAAATCTAAAGCAGACATGAAATGTTTCCATCTACAGCAGTATATATATATTAGGATTAGGGTAAAGGGTCAGACAGTGTCCCTATATCAGGTTAGGGATCTTGCTCAAGGGCCCAGCAGTGATAATGTCATTCAGTTAGTGATGGGATTTGAACCCACAACCAACCTCCTAAAGCTACAGTGGAATCTAAGCTATGGGGCCTATATAGGCCACTGTGCAAAAGCAGTATTATCTCATTTGACCTCTAGTTGAAACCAAACTCATTAAGGTGTGAGCACCAGTACAATCATACACGCTCACCTCTGAAGAGGCAATGCAAGCTGGTCAATGAATTGACTGGAGCCAGGACCACTGTCCCTCGCGTCAACATCTTCACTAGGCTGTGACACAGAGACGCTCAGATCCGTTCGATGAATTTAATTATGGACGCTGTTTGTCCTTAGGCAGACAGTGCGGCCGCTCCTCCAGCGAGCAGATGGCGCTCCTGGCACGGCGCCACCTAGCTGGCACGGCCGCGACCGCGGGACGGCGGCGGGCCAGAGCCTCTTAGCGGCTCCGTCCCCGGGGTGGGCCCAGCATCCGGCAGGACCACGCCAGCCAATCAGCAGCCGCTCCTCAGCTTGCCATTTCTCACACGCCCTAACAGGCTGGAGATATCCGTTTGATTCTGTCCACTAGTCTAGCTCCAACCCGTCCGCACATCAGACACGGGCATCTATGCTTGCCTGAAGAACTAGTGAACACCATGGAGGACAGCTGACCTAGATAAGCATCACTTAGCGCCCTCCTTGTTTATTCTCCCTGGTGATCTGTTGAGCTTCTTTCAAACCTTTGTCAGCCCCCTCTGCTCTCCGTTTTCTCTCTCGCTGCACCCCCCCCCCCCCCGACACCGTGCCTGACACCCCCGGCGCTCAGA
>JAABNX020000106.1:8452165-8466800 GCA_015163995.2 Mormyrus lacerda | reverse complement strand
AGAAATGAGGTTGATGGTTTCATGACAATCACTCATCTATCTATCTATCTATCTATCTATCTATCTATCTATCTATCACGTCTTATTAAGACAGCAGCAGAAACCTTTTTCCAAGAGGAATATGTGACTTACTGCTCTGACACTGTGTGGGTGGATACTCTAATATGGTGTTCTGATACTGTACTCTGATACTCTTATATACTCTTATATACTGGTCTCCAACAACCCTCCTTGCCTACTTCAATCTCAGGGAGCAGGATATCTATTAGTACCTAGAGTAGAAAGAACTACGGCAGGCTGCAGAGCGTTCTCCCACAGAACCCTACAGTTGTGGAATGGTCTTCCAGCAGATGTGAGAGATTCAGGCTGACTTGCAATATTCAAGTCTAGACTAAAAACACTCCTTATTCAGTCCATCTTATAGTGACTTCTATATATAGTTCTACTTCTAGTCTGCCTTCCTTTGGCTGATACACTTTTTATTTCTCCCACTCCTCTTGGCATGTACCGTCTGTAGGCACAAAAAAATAACGTATCCTGCCTTCCCTGCTGCCTGTGACATCCTTCCGGCCTGCTCGCCCTTCTGCTTTGACGTCTCTCCTGCCTTCCCTGCTGCTGTACCACTGTTCATCCTGCCATCAGAGGCAGCACAATCACCTGCCTGCCCTCCACATTTAGACTCAATTCTAAATAATTTGACTGTGTAGATTAGGATTTTGCCATCTTGTTCATTTGACCTCCTCTGCTGGCCCCTGGACGATGGGCTCCACCTTTGAGTCTGGTTCATCCCAAGGTTTCTTCCTTCTAGGAAGTTTTTCCTTGCCTCTGTCACCTCTGGCTTGCTTACTGGGGGCTTTGGACAGAGATAATGTAAAGTGCTTTGAGGCAATGTAGTGTGA
The DNA here is from genome assembly GCA_015163995.2 of Mormyrus lacerda. Classification (NCBI taxonomy): domain Eukaryota; kingdom Metazoa; phylum Chordata; class Actinopteri; order Osteoglossiformes; family Mormyridae; genus Mormyrus; species Mormyrus lacerda. Next base: position 8,465,901 of record JAABNX020000106.1, on the reverse strand, counting down.
ATATGCATTATACCAGTGTTTCCCAATCTGGTCCTCGGGGACCCACAGTCGGTCTATATTTTTACTCCTTCCCAGCTCCTTACTGTGAACTAGGAGCTGCGATGTCAAGGAAGTTGGGGCAGATGGCCTGATGTAGGGGAAGAGCTTCCCAGCCCAGAGTGGAATCTCCCTTATGGGTTTCAGGCCGGCTTTGCTGAGGGAATCCCTGTCGATTGTCCACTTCTCCCTGCTTCAGGCTGGCTTTGTGGAGGGACTTCCTGGGGATTGTCCCCTCCTCCTTGCTCCTAGGGGATGGATGTTGACCAATAGCTGCTATTGAGCTCCAGTTTAGCGCCCCTGTCTGGGGCAACAGAACTGTGGATACTATGATGGCTGGCCTTGTCTTTGAGTGTGTGGAGGGTCCATCAGAGGTCAGGTGGATACATGGCCTTCGGCTCACTGGGATCTCCTAATTACCAGCTGCAGTCTTGGGGTAGATGCTCTTCCAGTCCACAAACTGTCCATATCTCATTTAAATATGCTAAAAGGTGTTTCTAGTATGAGCCCTGCCATGGATTGACACCCCATCCTGGGAAATTCCCTGCATCACGGCTGAAGCCTCCAGGATGGGCTCCGGACCCTCTCCCACCCTGAATAGAACAGGCGGGTTCAGGAAATTGAGTCAGTGGGTTTTTTTCTGTCAGACACTGAATTAAAATGTAATTCCACATGCACTTCATTTAAATTAAATTTAAATGTAAAATGAAACATAGGAAAGCATTATTTATGGTAGATAACAATATAATTTAGAGTAAATAAAAATATGGAAATTCCAGTAATGTTTAGAAAGACTCAGGGGTGACTTTGGTGAGACTGTAATTTAAATGAATTTCCCTAGGAACGACCCCCCCCCCACGAGCTGATCTTGTGGCTACATTGTATATGCCATTCATTGTTAATTTTTTCATCAGTGTACAAATGGTAGGATGCGTATTTAATAGAGAGAAAAACAGACACAGATATAAACATGTTTTTTTTTATTTTGATTTGGCGTAAATTGAAAATGCGATACTGGGTGCTAAAGTCGTCATGAGAATTAAGTACTGTTGCACTTATAATAAACGAAATAAAATGAAGGACAATGGGTGATGCCGCAAACTGCATTCATTTCCAAAAACAGCACAGACAGCTATGACAACATAATGGTATAATGGTTCTTAACTAATATATACATACCGATGGCAGCAGTGGATGTAGCCTCGACTCTTGGCCTCTTTTGACTGCTTCTTCCTGCAGGGATGGGCATGATCTAACTCTCACGGGTGAAATTTAATTTTCATCACTGGAGCCTGAATCCATCACTGGCATGTTCTCATTCACATGCATGTTGTTAGAAAACTTCGAGTGACATGCATCTCTTGAAGCCCTTGGTTAGTGAGCTGATGGATTATTTGGTCGTGTTTCCATTTCCTGTATTCAGCAGATGTGTCTTATTTGCCCGCAGATCTTGACTGGGATTCATGTCGGAGCTCACATGAAGCCACAGTCACCAGCAGCTTCTGCGATTTGTTTGATCTTCATGGAAAAGTCCGGCATCGGAAACTGCAGTAGCTACAAGTGAAGCCTTTTCTGTCATGACCCGCGCGTCCAGTCCTCGTGTGTGCCACGCCCCCTCATCACCCACGTGTGCTTCCCCGATTGTGCCCAGCTGTTCCCCGTTAATTCGGCTTGTTTCGTGTATATCAGTCCACGTCCTCCTCAATCTATTGTCGGTCATTTTTGTGCTATGCGTCGCTGTCTGCCACTGTGGTCCCTAAATAAACCCTCATCATTCTGCCGGCCGACCTCCTCCTTCACTGCAGCTTGCCTGCTTGCCCGCCGCAGAACGTAACAGTTTCTGGTTCCGAAGAGAACACATCAGGAATGAATTAGATGCTGGTTATAACTAGGATGTGTCAGCTATAACAAAACAGCGGCAAATACACTGCCCGTCCAAAAAAAAGTCGCCATTTGAATTTATATCAGCAAATACGTAAAAGCCAATCACTGCATCATTATTACAGCTCAGCAATAATATGCAGCAATAAAGTGAAGTCAGCTGAGTACCTGAATCTACTGACTGGCCAGGTCACACCTCCATCCATCATCAGTGGGTTTTTTTCCCTGTTGGCATGGGTACATTCCAGGACCAGAATGCCAAGATTCATTGGGTTTGAATTGGGATGTGCTGATGGAGGCTTTATGGAGTGATTCAACTCACTTGTCAATACAGGATCTTGGTGAGAAATGAACGCAAATCTGGATGAAAATAAAAGGGTGAGATGTTGCAGAAGCCCGTGGAAACAGTGTCATGACAAATGTGCGCTATAATCAAAGCAAGCGGCCCAACGAAAAATTGAAACGGCGACTTTCTTTTTGGACGGACAATGTAATACATGCAAAAATAAGAATGGATAAATGATTTTCAGTTTGTTCATTTGTCAAAAAATGGTATTATTATTATTTTATATAATAATAATAATAATAATAATAATAATAATAATAATAATAATAATAATAATAAATCAGTACAAGTCAATATTTATTATAAACTGCTGGCATGTTTGTGGCATGTGCACTGTAATCTCGTCACTCCTGGGTTGTGGGTTCCATTTGCACAGCTCTGTGTTCTTTGTTTTCGTGACTCATTGTCTCCAGATTGCCTGAGGTGTGTGTTTGCAGGTGTATCTCTGTACCCTGTGATAGGCTGGCCTCCCGGGAAGGGTACCCCACTGCCTTATGCCCCGTGTTTCCTTATATAGGGCTTCAGGCTAAGTGCTAAGGGCATATCTTTGGTTTTAGCAAATCAACCCTGAACCCCCCCATCCACTGAAACACACATAGTACTCCCACGATATCGGTAGGGACTTGTCCAGAGGTGGAAAGTTTAGGTCCAGAAAGTACAAATCCAGAGTAAGGTTTTGTTTCAACCAACCAGCTGAGTATAAAGAGTCACAGTCACTCCTCTGGACATGTTGATACTCAAATCTACACACTTGCTCACCACAATCCTGTACAAGATAATTGTTGGCTGAGGAACTATGAATCTATTTTTAGAAGGTTATATATATGTTATTTTTAATTTTAAAAAGTAATCACATTATCATATAAACAGCTGTATTCGCAGATTCCCATCCATCCATCCATACTTTAACAATTTATCTGGGTCAGAGTTACGGAGGACGGCATGGAGCCAATCCCAGGCAGCACAGATCACAAGGCTGCAAAATAATCTAGACAGGATATCAGCCAGAATGCAATACAGTTGTTGGGTTTTCTTTTTTTTATCGTTTTAATTTTTACCCGTCACGAACTGTTTTGTTTTATAACCCAAGACTCACAGAGAACTGATATGAAATAAGGGCGTAGAGATTTTTATTTTCCGGATTTATTGGGGTCAGTCTTAATAACACAGCAATGCCGTAACGCGCGGTGGCGTTTCAGGTCCCACCGCTCTGTTCATCCCTCACAGAACACCGTATCCGTATGACGCCAGTGAAAATAGGAAGTGTGTTTGCAGTACTTTTCAGTTTCTCGGCGGATGTTTAGGTCTTCATAAAACAAAACAAAAACTGGGAGAGAAATAAGCAACGTTTTCACACAGACCATGTCTCAGGATCCCTGGTAAGTGTCAAATAACGTGCACGTTTAGTGTAAGCTTGGCATGAGCTCGATGTACTTTCTAGTCGTTGATCAGGAAGATAGATCAGACCCGTGTTTTAATCGCTCTTCTTTGGTCACTGAAACCTGTTTGAATATTCACTTACACACGATGTTAAATATTTAGTTTGGCTGAAAAGCTAACATATTGTAGCTTCTCGCTTCAGCGCCTGCCTAATGAGGCTGTGTCACGAGGTATTTTATCTACTGTAGGTAATATGCTTGCATGGGTTGACATACGACCTGATTGTTTTTGCTCAATGATATCGTTAAATCAGACAGGCATTGGCCGGATTAGCCAAACACAGACCTAGTTTAAACTGATCGAAGACTAGTGCTAGTCAAAAAGAAGTGCATAAGTGTTACTGGACCAGTTGAATGACAGCATCTCTGAAATCTACGTTCAGTCGAGAAGCAAGTAGGAGGAAATAGACTCTTTGCGTAGAAGTGAGCTGTTCTGCACAAAGGTTAATGCCGGGTCTGCGAGCAACTGGTGAACAAACGTTTCTTTATAACACACTGAGCCTGCATGTAGGAGGCTTAAAAGAAACTAAATCTCAGTCCTTTATTCTAGGTTGCAGAATTACGATGCCACTTGTCGTCTTGCCCAAGAAATTGCGGAAAATATTCATGAGAGGAACAGGCAACAGAGGACTGGTGGGAACCCAGCGAAGGTGAACGACAGTTTGTGAAATCAGGAAATTAAAAAGAATCCTTACGGTCCTGTATGTGGTATTAACGCAGTGATTTGTTCTCGATGTCCATCCCCAGATGAACATGACGCTTAGAGCCTCTCTGCAGAAACTCAAACAGCAGATTGTCCAACTCAGGGAGACTTTGCTGAGAGCAGCATCTTCGCGCCGAATGTATCCTTTAGTATTTCTGATGTTTTTACCCAGGGCTTTTGCGGGGACCTACTTTGGCCGTTTTAGAGAGGTGATTATTTGCACCAGTAATTGTGCCTAATAATGCATTTTTGTCTAATGACGAACCTGAGCTTAACGTTGTCATTTTTCATTCGGGATCGTTCCTAACTGTACCGCATTGTTTCCATACTACTCTGGCATCAGATCCCTTTTGAGGATGGCAACGTCAGAAGTGTATTTCCCCCAACATCCTTAAGGTGGCAGTGTGCTGTAATAAATCCAATGAAGCACCTACACATTGTTGTATCTCATCTCGATTTTATACCCGTTGTATTTATGTTAATGATGACTAAATTGTTGTTTGTGGGGGTTGGGGGGGGGAGTTCTTCAGTGTTGTATGAAGAGCCTTAATGTAAAAAATCCTGCAGTATGCAGTCTGAAGCAGACAGAAGGCAGAACCTTGTGGATGACCTGGTCACGCGGGAAAAGCAGCTCAATTCCATATTCAGAGGGGATGCAGCAGAGCCATCAAGGTGAGTCTGGCAGAAAACTGGGTGAGTTGATGGTAAACATGATTTTCTGTATGTATTATCCTTCTCTGTATTCAGAATGTGAAATAGTTGACATGGTATTATGATTCTCATCTGTTCCGAGCTGATCCATACTTTCCTGCATGGATTTCCATGGTGTTTAATAAACATGTCATCGGTGATCGCTGTGGACAGCTGCCGATGCTGCCCACTGGTGCGGCCCCTCGCTGCTGACCTGCCGTGACCTGCTCTACGGGCGGATGTGCTCCCTGAATGGTTTCATTCATTAGGTGTCCTGGTCTGGCGATCACACGTTTTGAGCCTGCTGGAATCCTGGGGGTCATAAGCACTGGGGCTTTCTGGAAAAACACTGGGGCTGTACCCTATAAGATCTGCCAGCTGTACCCTTAGCTGTAGGTACCTTTTTAAGGTACTGTAATGGACTCTGAGGAACATTTCTGTACCATTGATTGTACATTAATGCTGCTTGTACCTTTGGGATGTCTCTCAGAGTCCATTTCTGTACCTTAAATTATAATTACAAGGGTACGGCCCCAGTATCGGTGATTGCCTTTTTTCTAAGTGCACAGAGATCAGTATGCTTCCTGCTAGGCCTACATATCCTCTGTAAATATTGTTTATCAAAGACACAGTTTTGACCTGTAGATTGGCAGCAGGTGGTCTGTATTCTCTAGGGATCCTTATATTACGATTTTGGACAGGAAGGGAAGGTCTTACAATGCTGCCTTAGATATCTGCTGCTATTCCTGGTCTGCACCGTTTGATCTAAGCAGAGCGCCCCCGCTGAAGGCACTAATGTGCGGCCCCCCAGGCCCATAGAACATCAGTGCACGCTGTGCGAAGTGTGCCAAAATGAGTATTAAGTGCTTTTTCCCCAATAAAGCACCATTATTCTTCAATTTTATAATACTCGAACACTTTAAAATAACCTTTTATTAGGCTGGAGGGGCGACTGCTTCTGCACATTTTATTGCCTTTCTTGTGTGGACCAGTCTGCTTGTTTCTTTAATGTGGCGTAAAGCTTTATTCTTCACTAAGCCTCATACCTGTTTTACTATTCTAGTATAATGAAGTGGAATTCCATCTCGTTAATGAAATGGCAATTGTTTATTATACACTTGAAACGTTTTACGACGTATATATTTTTAAAACGTTCTGTGTGGTATTTGGGGGAAGGAAGACTCCGTGTGTGTGGTCTTTGTCTGATGCCGGGGCAGTTGGATTGAGCTGCTTGAATAATCTAAGCTGTTTAATTTTTTTTTCACTGGGTGGGGAAAGGAGCATTGCAGTATTTGTGAAGCGGTGTATTTGTATAAGAAATATTTTTAATCGAGCTAAAGACGTTTGAGAAAGACGCCTTTTCGGGACTGCCTTAATCATTCGCGAATACCATGCACATGCTCGGTGCCTGATAGCACTGGGAGTTTTAAGAAGCGCGATATATGCTCCAGATCCGGGCCCCTGGTGCGCTGGTGACCGTGCCCCCTTGTCTCTTTCTAATTTAATTCGGTCCTTACGGTTAATTGGATCAGGTTTAATCTTCACGCCGCTATCCTTGATAGGTCAGCGCGGCCGGAATGCGGAGAGCCGCCCCCAGCCGCCGGCTAGTTACCGAGCGCAGCGGGGAGATTAGCACTCCGTGTCAACCCCTTTGCTGGATTAATTGCGGCTCGGCCCGGGAGAAAGACAGCCCTGCAAATAGACATAAATTACCTTAACTGGTCTTTGCTCCAGGAAAGAAAAAAAAACCCACCTCTATTAGTACCAACTGGGACAGCCTGCTCAAAACCAACGAGAGGAAATACTTAATCAGTTTTAATTAAGAACTGTGAAATATTAATCTGCCTGACTCTTTTTAAAATGTCCTCATAATGCCTTCCCTTGTACAGGTCAGCGCTGGTGTGTCTTTCATTAATCATTTTAATTGGGCAATGTCGGGTTTGAAAATGTATCTTTCCTGTGAGCCTCAAGTTGAAATTTTAGTCTGGATTTTATTATGAACGTATTTGAACATAAAGTGTTCTGTATTTTGTGTTTTCACACTTTTGACATTGCATACATTTTTGTAGCTTCTAGAGTATAAATGCTGTTTCTGTATGAAATCTAGTTCAATTTACCTAAAACAGGCGTACATGCATGGAACAGTTTTAGTAGGCATTTTAAGCAACAGATTTAACCTTTTTCGAGTTTGTTTTGTGCATACACTTGCAAAACTAAGTTAAGGAACTTTTGTAAGATTTATTTAGAATACAATGCACATTAGCAGCTAATGTGAAGATGACAAATACGAATATATCTCTTTCTGTTCCTCTACAGGTTGATATAGCATTATAGAAAAATAGGAATTATTAAACATCGAATGTATTATCACTGCTGTAACTGTATGGCGGGCAGCACATATGCCTGTAACGTCCTTAACGCGAACATGCTTTTGCATCCCAGTCAGACTGGGAGCAGGTCAAGTCAGGAATGCGGGAGCTCTGGGCCAGCCCCATTAGAAGGGCTCACAGGAGAGGAACGTGATACCATCAGCTGTCTGCCATAGGAATGCAGGCTAAAGCGCTAACGATCTTGGCAAATTAATTTATAACTGCAGACGTCCGGCGACTATTTATCTCAGGCCGAAGGCAGAGCGCCGATCCTGCGCGGCCGCCGCCGTCCATGCGACGTGTTACCGCGGACTTTTCACACCCAGCGCCGTAGCCCCTCCCTCTCGATTGTCAGCCGCTTATTATTATGTAAATGATACTCTGTAAATATTTGAGGTTCTGTATAGCGGTGAAACAGAATGTCGATTTGTATAGACAAACACGGCACATTTAGGACAGAATTCTTGCGACGCATCTGTAGAAGGGGGAACGCAGGCATCTGTGTGAATAATTTATACCTTCGGTATGTCTCTGCTCTGTTCTGAAGCATTCAGCAGTGAGAGTGTTGAATGAGAACTTTGGCTGCATTGTTTTTTTATCGTTTGTTTTAATCAATTATTATGTCTGGTTATTTTTGTATTTTGTGTATTAAGCATGTCTGTTATGAAGGATCGAGTTGCAGGAGTATTTTTTTTTGCTGAAATTGTCTATATTTGTGTGTTTGCTGGCTTAGTATGCTTACACTGGAAGTGCCTGTTCTCAGTTGAACTCTCTTCCTCCGATATACCGTTAGCCGCTTTTGATTTCCGCCATATTTTCAAGGTGCCTCTTCTGTCTGACCAGCAGGTGGGGCTGTATTCATAGGTGGACGCTATTCATTTTCTCTCTTTGAAGTGTTTCCTTGCCTCAGAAAAGAACCTTGAGTCTGCTGGCGAGACAGCTTCAAGGTTTGCATACAGCTTTTCTCAATTAACATAAGAATAGCATAAAACCGCATAACATTCTTAATACAACACAAGGGAGTTGCCCCATCACTGTGAGAAGCCATGGGGTTGGCAGATGATAATCCAGCACTGTTTACACCATGCTCTCCATTTTCCCCGATGCATAAAAACTCACCAGGCCTTTATGAAATGCTGAGAGAGCTAAATAAACATCATGTGATCTGCAGGGTTGGGGGGGGGGGGGGCAGGTTTATTTGTTATTATAAAGGTAGGAGATATAGGCTGTCAAACCCACCCTCAGAGTATCACAGATGTGATGTGGCGGGTCTCTTACTTTAGGCGTAATGCCTGAGGTGATGTCTTATAGGTCGAGTCTGATGACGGGGGGCGGGGCTCAGGGCCCACCAGCCAATCCGTGGCTGATCGATGAGCCGGAGGAGACCCAGGGCCTTGGCTTTGGGGAGATCAAGCAGCAGCAGCAGCGCATCATTGAAGGTGAGCTGGTCCTGGGGTGTCTACTCATCTGCCTGGGACCGGTGCCCATCCTTCCATGAGACTGCCCCGAGATTCTGTGCATGGTGCCCCCATTGACGCCCAATGTCAGTTCCCGCCAGGCAGCGACTGACCCTATAGGAGCCCCCCCCCTCATAATATCCACAATATGGTTTTGTTGGCAAGCGAAAGAGCGGCTCTTTCACATGGTTCTGTTTAAGATGGGCAGACCCCCATCGAATGCAAGAGGCAGCTTCTCACGGCATCTCATGCTAAGTGTGGACGGGTGGAGGTTCCTGATCCCAAGATGAGGAGGTCGGCCCTGGTGGCCACCCGAGGATGAGCCAAAGAGGAACGGGAGGGATGACCGCTGAACCTAGCACGACACTCGCGTAGCACTTAACTCTTAACTCTCGTTCCACATCACAGCACCGTGGCTAATAACTGCAGCCAGCTGGTATGAACCCTCGTTGCTGCTCTGTCTAGCCATCCCCAGCGTCAGCCTTGAAACCCAGCACCTTACAATCCCTTTGTCCCCAAAAATCGTTGAGTTGTGATATCATTGCACAGAAAGTTCCGAATTACTTGGTCAAGTGGATTTTAATATTGTTTTTATTGCTCCCCTCGCCCCACCAAGGACCATTCCAAATTCCGAACCTTCGCACATTTTTGGGAATATTCATCGTCCGTCCGGGCCTCGTTCTGGAAGCTCGGATGGCCAGTGTGTGCAGAACTCCATGCTGATTCCCCTGGCGCTCATGGTCGCATGGTTGTCATGGTGTAACACGGCCGTCGCGATCCGCTGGTGCTTCATGCACGGTGTCTGCATCACAGTAACGCTGCACTAGGGAGAGTTTAACGAATATGACTGCCTACCTCAATGAGGCTTCTAACGGCACTATAGTCATCTGATGCAAGTCCAGCTCCCTAACCGCACCACCACCTGCTGACCTCTGAACTTTGCACTGAGGTTTCACCTCGTTCTTTCCTGCAGCCCAAGATGCCGGACTGGACGCCTTGGCCGTCGTCATCACCCGGCAGAAGCAGATGGGCCAGGAGATCGGAAATGAGCTGGACGAACAGAACGGTGAGGGCGATCAGGCTGAGGAGTGTCTTTATTATGTTTGCAATACTGTATTAAACGAGAACATGAGTGTTGGGTAAGTTTTATAGGTTTTCCAACAGCGACTTCCTCAACCCCCGTGAAATAAGACAGATGTACATCTTCATACGCTTGTAGTTCTCAGTTTGGCCTGTGGTTCAGGGTGGAAGCTTCGCCGATCCCCACCTGCGACGACGCAGCCTCTAGTGACCCCCTCTACCACAACAAGGAGTGCATGGTTATAGTTTTCTACCTCATCTTGAAGTAATTGTGACATGTGTGCAAGGTGTGTGGTTGTGGCTCGAGTGAAAGGAAGCCTTGCCGACGGGCACAGTGGGACAGGGCGGTAAATTTCCAGAGAGCTGAACTGTGCAGAACCCCCCCCCCCCCAAGCAGAGAGAGATATACCGCTGTCACGTTCTTCTGGGAGCGCCATTCTCTCTGCATGGATTTCCTTTCTACCCCTGCCTCTAGATGTTCGAGCTTCCCCCAGATGCTCTGGCTCATATCCTGCTGCTCTGATGCGAAAGCCTTGAGTGTTCCTTCGACACGTTTAACGTATGCGGACACGTCTCTCTGCAGAACCACTCCCCGGCCACTTATCCCATTACCGTATCGGCGATCTCATCTTGTCTTGTTATACGTACTAACTCTCCGAGTGTGCAGTCACCATTAAGTTACCTTGGATAACAGACGATCCCTAAACGTGTAGAGATGGGTACCACTCAGGAAATCTGGATGAAGGTGGAGAAATGGGGGGGAAGAGTGACATGTAGTCAAAAAGGAATTCAGCCCCGGTCTGGTGCGCCCCCCCCCCACTGTGTGACACTCCCTGAACCCAGGGCCTTGAGTGGCACTGGTCCTGGGCTGGAGCGAGATCTGATCTCACACATGTTGGATGCCCAGTGTACAGATATCTCCACAATAAAAGGTTGCAACTCTGAGCTCATTGGTTCCCGTCGATTTTCTTGGCGTTCAAGAGATGCACCACGGCATTATGGGTAATTGATTGGTCATTTATATCCTCTTGGATAGAAGTAGCAATGTGGCTGGCCATGCCCCCAGAAAATGCCTGTTTCCATCTGTATCTGGCTGTGGAGAGCCTGGTCTGTCTTTCTCACTCGCTACCCTGCATATTTGTAACTTGTGTGTTGTGCGTAATTGCATGCATTGACTCTTTGAAGCCTCTGTTTACTTTAAGGATTACCGCTCCATATTAGGTAAGATCGCTTTCTAATATAGTGTTCTTGGCTTTTTCAAACCGCTTGCAGGTTGCAAAACGGCAGTCGACTATCTTGCCCGACATTAGCAATAAGGGGAAAAGGGTAGATTAGATTATTTTAGTTCTTTCCCTACCTTATTGAGCATTATATACTCCCCTACCCCCAAAGTGTGACATCACTTTTTCCAAAAAGAACATTGTGGTAACTGAGATTGGGAAAGCATTGTGAGGTCACTGATGAGTGGTCAAGCTGTCCTCCCTTATCTTGTGAACTGGCATCTTCCCATGTCTTCGGGTTCCCCGGCTTGGGAACAGAAGCTGCTGAGATGGCTTTCAGAGTTGGGGCTCCTGCTGAAGCTTCTTGTGAGGGCTGCTGGCAGGTGGGAGGAGAGCCTTCCACCCGGTCTCACTGGAGGACCTCACCCTGCGGTCTTTCCTGGACCGTCCTTCCCCGTGCCAAGCCCTCGGCTGACTGCCTTCTCCTTGTGGATTACTGGTGTGTGGGTGTGGGGGCCCTAAAGTGTGGGGACAGGTGGAGACTGATGGGTATATTATTCCTAGAAGGGCCTGGCTGTTTGCTGCCTCAGTACTGGGAAGCCCCAGCGCCAGATGAACGGTTCCTCACGTCAGGTGGTGGATGACATATTTAGAGTACTTAGTTGTTCACCCAGGCGTGTCTCCCACACACAGCACAGCATGTGATATGTATTCCCTCTGAGTATCAGCACTCTCCACATGGAACATTTCTGCTGCATTTTTTAAATACATCATACAGATGTACGTTTCTGCCGATTTGTGAGGTCTGGACTTGGATCAGAGAGATTTTTTTTTTCTTCCAGTAGACATAAAGTGCTTATATTACCCTGAATTGCTGTTTACTACTGGTTATATTTGCAAGGTAAAATATGGAAATATTACTGCCAGGCACATTGAAAGAGGTGAAAAACTGTTAAATAATTTAACTTTATTGATCCCCGTGGGGAAATTCATCTTTACCTTCTCACTATTCCAAGGTATAAACAAATTAGGGTATGGCGGTCGTCTCTGCTCTCAAGTAACCTCCTCGTTTAGATTTCCGTTACTCGGGCGCTCTGATTTCAGCCCCATTTGTGAACATTTTGGATGGCGGGACCCCCCCCCCCTCCAGTTATGAATAGTTTCTGTGATCAACTTTGGAGGTGGATGATCTTAGCATGGTCTTCCTCAGTTCAGTAAGGCTGAAAGGCCTCTGCTCAATTTCCAGACTTTCATGTTGGGTTATTACAGTCCTCGTTAAGCAGCTTTCACGGCTGACTGGGACCAGCCAAACGAACAGATGAGTTTATTTTCGGCACGCCTTTGGCCTGTTTCTTATTTAACCCGCCCCCCCTTCCATGCCGGCTGTTTAAGATTCCCAGCGCACACCCCGTTCATCCATCCGCTTCCCGCCGTGTTGCCCAGTTGGGAGGTTTCAGGGCCTGGTTTGGGAAGGTAGGTAAGGGCTGTTTCGAATCTCCAGCTCGCCTTCATTTGCATTTGAGCTTTGTGAGAGTTTAACACACAGCGCTGGGATTAGATTTGTTTCCTTGAGTCCTTGAAGGTTCAGTCACGTATGGGTGCCCAAGCTGCTCCCGCCTGCTGGGTGAATCTTGCGGGAAGTGTCTTCAGACATCTAGGATCTTGCCAATTAGTTTACTTCATTTGTACAGGACGCTCGTTGAATTGTACCAATTGCTAAGTTTCTGTGACCATGTTGTTTCATTAAAAGGCGATGTTCTGCTGATATTCTGGCACGAAGCGAAACTCAATCAGGGTAGGATCAACGGAACAATCTACCCAGATTTATTTGGAGTGCGTTAGGGTTGGGAAGGAATACAGCGGGGAGAAAGATTATGTGTATAATGATGAAGTGTGGGACCATGGTGTCTTAGTGCCGTGTTTACATGTGCGGAGAAAAACGATCGGAGTCTCCCCCAAGTGGATCAGCAGTTTTACTTAGGGCGCTAATTAGCCGCAAATAAATACAGCACTTTGGGAAACTGTTTATTATGCAGGAAGGTGGTGACGTCACCCGCGCGCCATCCGGCCATGGAGAAGCGGGGTCTTGTTCACCATTTCAGGAACAGCCATCAGAACAAATAAACGGTGCTAATGGTGGCCCCCGCGGCCAGATGAGGCCGGGCCGTGCCCAGGCCGACGGATCGGCTCCGTTATCTGCCGCAGCAGTTCCCGGTTCTATGACTCGGCGTCTTTATCTGCCTACGGTTTTATGGCCACTGTTATGTTCCTCTCACCGCCGAGTGGGAAATGCTGTCCCCACAGAATTACTTTTGGCGCCCCCTGGTGGCTGGACAAAAACACCAGAGCGGTCTGGCAGCCAGTGTCTCCTTGCACATCTTCCCACTACCAGCTCTTCAGGTTACTCTTCCTCTGAGAAGTTTGGGAACGTGGGAATATGACTTGGGGGGGGGGGGGGGGGGGGGGGGGGGGGGGGGGGGGGGGGGGGGGGGGGGGGGGGGGGGGGGGGGGGGGG
>JAABNX020000106.1:8430491-8452053 GCA_015163995.2 Mormyrus lacerda | reverse complement strand
GCTGTAGTCTGCCCCCCCCCCCCCCAACACGGTAATCACCCTCCCTGATTAGCGTGAGCCGCCCGCTACGCACACCTTCGTCCACTCATTAAAACCAGCTGCTCACCTCTGTTCATTTACACGTTGCGCCGGTCGCCTAATTGGTTACACAATGGACTTGCTGTTCCTCAATCCCTCCCGTTCCCATGGCACCCAAACAACCGTCTTCGCGACTTAAGCTCCACAGCGGACACCTCCAGAACCAAACATGTTCTTGAATGCTGCTTGTCTGAGGGTCTCGTTTTGCAAACTATGGGGCGTTGGGCTTCATTAAGGGTGGAAGATAGTGTTTCATAACACAACAAGGAACACTGGTTCTGGGCTGCTGTGATAACCCCAAGATGGTGTGCTTGGTGATGAAGGTCACACCGCTGCCGTCTCCCGTGGCGATAGGGACCGGGGGCTGCCATGCCGTGCAAATGTGTAACATTGCTTGGACTAAAGATGAAAGTAAGATCTGTCGATCCTGCTTTAAATGTACAATATGGCCAACGGGGTGATGGATTTCCTGCTTGTCTGTCAACACATAAGCCCAGTCTATCTGTGTATGGAGGTTGTGCAGAGCTCTGGCTGATCCAGTCTGTCTCGCAGATGCTGACATTTCTGTGCCCTCATCAAGGAGCGGAGGTGTTGGGCGGAGTTCCAGGCTCTGGTCCGAATCTCTCGGATGCTTTGCTGAGTTTCATTAGCGGCGGTGGATCGGGCCGAACACATCTGCTGCGCATTGTTGCGGTCTGCGTGGTCTCTGCTCGTGGCCTTCCTGAGAACGGGCTCCGGGAACCTGTCCGACTCCCTGCCAGCGATGGCTTTCTGTGGGAAGCCTGCGCAGATCTGCACTCGCATCTGCTTTGATCCTTGACTGAGACCCTCCGCTGGAGCTCCCCGGGGACTGTCTGCGCAAACCGCCACTGTAACGTGTTAATGGCACGAGCGTGTGCTCGTGTGCAGCAGTACAGTCATAAGGACATGAGACGTCATGGGGGGGGGGCTCTTTTCTTTCCCTCCAAAACAATGTACACTTTTGCCCATTTATATGCCTGGCTGTCTTACTGAAAGGGGTTAAATCAAGGCACTTTCTGGAAATTTCCGCCTGGAAACCGCAATGCCTGTAGGGTTCTTTAAAGTTCTGAAGCTCCCAGGATTGGCACCAACCTCTGGTCACTCTGCATCACATTGTCCGAGAGGACGTGATGGGATCTCTGTCATGGATCTCACAGAACCGCAAAGATCCAGGTTTGAATGGGGGCTGCTAGACCCCCCCTGCAGGACGGTTAGGCTTCGGCTGCATCTATCAGCTGTTTCATTGGAAGCTTCGGCCACTGGGTCCGCCTCCGTCCCCGTATGCCACCACCCGAGCCGCTGTAGCGGTTTTCAGCCTGGGAATGATGATGTCACAGCTGAGACAGCTGGCTCGTGGCCTGACAGCTGGGAAGCTGCGATAGGATCTGTGTCACTGCCGATTTCTTGCATTTCCTCCCTGTTTGCCAAGCTTTGGTCTTCCTTTCACCTTGTGCGATTGTGGCAACATTTCTAACATTGTTGCTAAGAGGACAGCGTTGTGGGTTCGATTCCTGCCCCAGGCTGTGTGTTTGCAAGTTCTCCAGTCACTCCAATTTTTCCCCCAAAAATGTGTGGCTTCTCATCCAGGGTGTCCCCTGCCCTTAGCCTCCTGGAATATGCTCCGGGCTCAGCTTGACTAGTAGGTCAAAATACTGAAAATTTGGCTTAAAAGTCAGCGAAGCTTTTCCCGATGGTTCAGACAGGGGGCGCTGTAACGAGCATCATCTGTCCACAGCAGCTTGGGATGCTGTGGCCGCGGGCGGGGGGGTTATGGAGACTGGCAGAACCGGCTGCTATATTCTTGTGGTGTGTGTCTGCGTTTTATTGATCCCCTGAAACCTTTGTGGTCAGGGTCAGTGCTTTCCCCTGGTACATCTGGAAGGAGCACATGCCACAACAGAGGTTACCACTGGGCTACCAAGGCAGCGATGGTGGATAGGGGATCCGGAGCGTGCTTTCAGTTTAGTCATACCACTCCCCTTACACCTCGACTAGCTGAGCTGCCCCAAAGGATGGCGTCTGTCTTACTACAAATCATTTTCTCACTAATCCAAATCTTCTTTTTGTTTCAAATTGCATTGTAGGATTCCCATGCTATTTTTTTTATTAATTTTTTTTTTTTGCATCTTCATAAGTATTAAACACACAGTTAACAGGGGAAAGTGGGGAAATGTTAATTTCTCTCTCTGTATTAAAATGCTGAGTTGGATTTCTACGCCTTTCCCGGTAGAGGTGAGGAGGAGCCGTTGTTGATTTTCCCGCCATGTCAGTCATATGGGATAATCTCATGTTGATTTGAACGGATGCAGAGCTATTGGTTTGTCACAGAGGCCATCACAGCCCTCCATCTCATCACCATGTGACCGGTTCCCACCCCTCAAACCGTAGCACGTTTCGTGTACCTGGCAGCCCGCGGATCCCACATCGCTGGCATTTTGGCCGTCCATCACATGGAGGGTGGCCCGTCTGCGTGGGGCTGGTTCCGAGCCCTGTTCCTCCAAATGCAATGGGAGGAGGGGGTGTGGCTTTTTAATATGATGTCACCAACTTTTCCCACCAGGCTTTTCGTAAACTCCACCCATTTCCCTTCGTAGGGCGGTTTGCTGACTGTTGCGCTGTAATCTGTTGGCATCTCTACAGTCTGGCTTTTCCCAGGACCCTGTGGCTAGTGCCTCGTTTCCCTTATTTATATGTTTCAGCTGCATGGGCTCTGAGTGGTTGCATGTGGGCACAGAGAACGACGGGCCGCCTGCTGCGGTTACGGTAACGCTTTTATTGAAGGTCAGCCTGTGAATAAAGCAGCCCATGTTAGGCCAATAGCTGATCAAACGCGGCGGCCTGCCTCTGTTTGTTTGGTCCTCGGGCAGAGCTGCAGATAGCCGGACCTGGCAGCCGCCTCTGCATTGGGCCTTCATTATGAATTCACATGAGTTTTATCTTCAACAGATGCTTTTATGCAGCTGCGGATGAATTTACAAATAAAACGCTCCCTTTTTAAATGGTGCTTTGCCCCTGTCATCTGTTCGGTTGCTGTGATTAATTTGATTTGACTGCAAAGCCCCCCCCCCCACACACACACACTTCAAAGGAACATTTCCTTGTGGTGTATTGTAGGTCTGCCTGAGTCGCTGCACAGTACGGTTCTGTACGGGAAACTCGATCCTCACCTGTATACTTGGGGTCCATCCTAAAGATTGTACTTCATCAGAATCATTCGATTTGGGCCGTGCAGATCTCCGTACTTGTCTGTTGAGGAGGAACCGCCGGGTGTCCGTTCGGCTGTTTGTTCAGCTGCCAGTTTTCTGTGTGCGTCTGAGGAATCCGGTCCCGGCCCCGGGGTGACGCCTGGGAGATGTATCCATCCACGGTGTGCAAATTCCTGCCGTGGGTCATAATCCAACCCGCTGATGGAGCCCAGAGGAGATGAGGTCATGATGCCCTGCGCTTCAATTCCATCATCTGCTCTCACCCCTGTTTGGGGGGGGGGGGGTTTCTCCTCATTTTCCTCGCCCCTGGCGGAGGTGTGTAATTGCACAGAATGGGGTTGCCTGCCGTTGCAGCTGGGAAGATTTGTGCGTCCCGGGGGGGTTGGAGGAAGTTTTCGTGGATGTCTCGGTGGCACGTTTGCCTTAATATTAACCCCCCATCAGAGTTGTCACAGTGGCCCTCTTCCCCACCGATAGGAAGTTGTTTCAGGCTCCCTAAGCGCAAACATTCTCAGCGTTACCTCAGCGGGTGAACCCCCCCCCGCCTCACCAACACCCATCCGGCTCCCTCTACGCCCCCGCTCAGTCAGGTTAGCACACACCAGCCGCCCCGGAAAACGCTTGCAGTACCCCGCTGGGTTTCCGGCAGGAAAATAAGCATTCCAGAGCTGTGGGGCGGAGCGCTTCTCTGCTGGAATAACAGAGAGGGGCAGGTGGGCGAGCAAGCGGCCGAGTGTGACTGATATATACACACAAAATCAGGGGTTTGTTCCTCCCGCCGCTCTTTTGTTGTTCCAAGCGCGTGGCTCTGGGTCAATTGCGATTTATCATCAGAATGAAATATATTTATGTTTGCTGGGAAAATATAGGAAAGAATAGTTTGGCTGTGAGCAGTAAACAGTGCTATCAGGCATCGTTTAATCAGCCTGAGCTGGCAGTTTAGATCAAAAAGCTCGCCGTAGACTTTAGGTAAACATCACACAAAACGGACATTAATTCAAGATGCAGTAGCCAGAGCAGCTGGGAATTTCGATGTTGGGATTCAAAGGAAGCTGTTTGATTTGTCTAACAAATGCAAATCAAAATCGGCATGAGGAATTTAATCTTTGCATGTAACTCAAAAAAATGGTGTAATGCAAAACCTGTGCTATTAGTGACGAGCGGTTGCTAGGTGAGGGTTTTCCGTTCTCAGCTTGATTTCGCAGCCCCTTGAGATGTCACTTTTGCTCTCTCTTGTTTGTAGTTTGTAGTTTTGAAGCCTCCTGGCCGGGCCGTGAAGAATAATGGCTTTGTCCGCCCTTAAGTGGAACCTCGAAATAAACGTGAGGTGTCGAAGGCTAATAGTATCTTTGCGGAGGCTGTGGCCCCTTCGAACTGCAGGTGTCTGTGCGTGGTTGAAAGCAGCCAGCAAGGCGTTCTGGCTGCCGGGTCGAGTCCTTAGCGGAGCAGCACAGCACCAACGAATCCATGCTTTCAGCATGCCAGGCCGCGGGCTGCGTCTTCCTGCTCATCAGAATCAAGCCGCATGTGCTGGGCGTTCCTTAGACCCCCAGTGTCTCTCATTCATGTACAGGACAAGGGGTGAGTTATATCTGCCTGAGATTCTTCAGTTCCAGGGATGAAAACAGTTGCAAATAAGACTTTGTTATGTTATGTTCTCCATTCAACTTCTGTGTTTTTCTCCGCGAAAAGTGGAGACTTTGGAAATGAGGGTAGCCTTGGGAACAGGAATGGAAGCGGATCGAGCCCCCCGATGTCCGGATCGGTGCTGGTCGCAGGTCTCCGCGGCAGATCAAAAGCGGTGCCTGAAGTAGGGAGGGGTCAGGTTGGAGACTTCTCTGGCCCCTTAACCTGCCCCCCGACCTCACGAGGGGGAACATAGATCGGCCCTGGTTTGTTTGGTTTTGTAAAAGAAAGAGACCCTGGTATGTTTCATGTATTCCACACTGCACATGTGGTATTTAGACTGTTACAACACCTACGAGTCTGATAGGCTGATAGAGGGGTTACAGCTACAGGAAGTTGAAGTTAAAATCAGCATCCTTGTTTAAAAAAAAACAGTTTAACTTGTCACTTTTCCTGAATGGCCCTTTAATGAGCAATAGTGATGTAGTTTCCCCAATCACCAATGGGCTCCAGAACATCTGGCCGTCCGCCTGGCATCTCCGTGCCAATGGCTGATCCCCGGCAAGAGCCCGGCATTTAGGAATGGGTCATCCTCCCTCTCGGACTCGTCATCAGCGTGCTCAAAAAAAATAACGTTACCAACATTTAAAATGGGTCTGGCTGTTTTATGACCCCCTCCTGTCATGTGATTTCTACACTCTAATTATCTCTTCAAGCCGGCGGTACTGATCGTTACCAGAAGGCCTCGCATTGAGATCCCCTTAATTGCTAAACACTGAAGTGCGAATCATTGGCTTTGAGGACCTGACCAGCTAATGCGTTCTTTTTTTCTGCTGGTTTTTTTCATTAACTTTTGTTCTCGCCATCGCCTCAGGAG
Organism: Mormyrus lacerda; assembly: GCA_015163995.2. Classification (NCBI taxonomy): domain Eukaryota; kingdom Metazoa; phylum Chordata; class Actinopteri; order Osteoglossiformes; family Mormyridae; genus Mormyrus; species Mormyrus lacerda. The sequence continues at coordinate 8,446,245 of JAABNX020000106.1, read as the reverse complement.
CGCTTCAGCCGGATGGTGAGTCCAAGAGCTGTGTGATTGTTTCCAAGGACCCCAGCCTTGGTTGGCACGTCTGCTCTCATCTAGCCTCTCTGGGTTCCTCCCAGGCAGCAGTGCACACGTGGCTTGTCGGCGGCCCGGTCACAGAAGCTGATTTCGGCTGGAGTTTGCCTGCGGCTGTATTTGCGCGCACATCCCCCAGCGACACACACCTGGCATGTCATGCGAGATAGTGGCTGATTCACTCCTAGGCTGACTTAATGATAAAAGTTAAACTGTTAGACTCTGACTTTATCTGCACAAGCCTGATTTGTGCACATCCTCACAGAAAACAGTCAGTTTAGTTGATATAGTGCCTTTTTCAGCATGGCTAGCCTTCTGCATTTAAGATAGTAAATGCCAATATTGTGTGACAAACACACCACAATTTAATGTAATGTAAATGGATTCAAATAAAACTCTGAAGATGATGGAGGGGAGGAAACAAAGTTCCATAGTTTTATAATAGGAAATGCTTCTGTGTATGCTAGGTAATACCATTTGGCTTGAGATTTTAGGAACTGCTGCTTGGGGAACGCCCCATGTCACCAGGTCATGGTCACGTTCAAGTCAGCTCGATCCGTAGGGAAACCCGCAGGGTTCCCCTGGGGAGTGTTTGATGGCTGTACTCCCAGAGGACGGGGCCCTCAGAGCAGGGGGCGGAGCCGGATCCGGGCCCAGTGCAGCGCTGCTGTTTTCATTTGCAAGCGAGCTCCATACCGTATGCCAATTAGTAACAGTTGTGCCCCCAATGCCCCCACGCTACCCTTGCCCACTCCAGGCCGCATTCCCAGGGAAATCATTATATTAAGTCTAGCAGAATGAATGGTTTGGGGAAGAAGGAAAAAAAAAACGCCCATACGCACAATTGGCCATGGGGAGGCGCCCTGTCATAATGTTTGTGGCCCTGAATCCGCTGTGGTGTACCAAGCTACCTAGAACCATGCGGCCTCGGGGTCAGCGTAGGGTTCGAGACGTCTGAGATGCATCTTTATTTGGGGTGGGTGGGGAAGAGCACCCTGGCATCACCCAACTGCCCTCTACAGCCCCCCCTCTCCACCCCCATGGTCACGCTTCTCCACGTGATGCTGATAGCTGGGAGGAGGACTGCCTTAGTTTTGGCACATCCTGCTGCTCTGTGTCTGGCCCGGGGGGGGGGGGTGGATCCCTTGCAGGTTGCCACAGGGCCCACATTACTGACACAGACCCCTGCACTGCATCCTTACTCCGTGGCCCTGAGCTTAACCGTCCCTGGTTAACCTCCTCAGCTGTGTCACTCGCTCTGCCTTAATCTTAATTTCTGACCCATTCCAGTTAACTTGCAGGAGTTGCATGTTGGTCAACACCCGTGCTGTTCTGGGTACCTGCTCCGCCTCTCTCTGTCTCTCTCTCGTCATGATAGATAGATCTTCTCTTCCATGGCTCATATGTGCTTGGAAGCTCTGCACTCACATTGCGTGTCTGGCATCCGTCAGCCGACACTGCATGAGACCCCAGTCCACTTATTTGCGAGGAAATGCACAAAACAGAGGTTTTGTAAGTAACTACCATGTCACAGAGATCTTTGTCTTGTAAAAGTAATGGACACCAGTGTTTTTTTTTTTTTTAGGCAGGCAAATGGAAGGAAAAAAAATCATATTTGTTTTATGAGAAATTATGGGAGTGCTTAATGCTTTTGGCTGAACAGCTGCCTGCAGAACAGGGAACAGGTGGAAGAGGCTGTCATCACCGACTCGGTTTCCTTTGGATGCAGTACAAACGTTATCGCAGAACACCACGCTCCTTTCAAGAGTTCTACTTTGCATTATCAAACTTTCTGATATGTTTCTTTGTGCACATATGCTTGTAAATTAGGGCTGCTCAGTTTTTTTCCTTGTGGTCTGAATTCTGTCAGCAATGTAAAGCCAGGGTGCAGTGCCCCGGATTAAATTTTCCCTGGGTTAAAATGAAGGGCTGGTCTCCCTGGGGTAAAATGAAGCGCTGGTCTCCCTGGGGTAAAATGAAGCGCTGGTCTCCCTGGGGTAAAATGAAGGGCTGGTCTCCCTGGGGTAAAATGAAGGGCGGGTCTTCCTGGCGGACACCTGTTTGTTTGACATTTTCATGGTGGCTCCTCACATCTCGGCGTGTTATCAGGGGAAGTGGCATTGACCAGATGCAGTCAGCACAGGTGATTACGACACGTTCATTTATTACCATGCACCTTCTCACGTAATCTCTGTAACACCCCTTTGCGCGTGACGTTCTCATTTAAAGCCTTCTGAAGTCAGGCCATCCCCATCCAGGATACCCCAGGCACTTCCAGAAACAGGGAGATGTTTTATTGATATCAAGCTGAGCTGAGGAGAGGTTTCCCGTTAAACGTCTGTGTTTCAAACGTGTAGGAAAGTGACCTGCAAAGTAATTAGTCTCCCCAAGCATAACTGGCTGAGAATAAAAGCGTTTTTTCGGTAAGGGCTTTATGGCCCGTGGTCAGGAAATAAAAGAGCGGGCCAACGTCACCCCGGGAACACCTGTGTGCAATTGTTTTATCCCTGCACCATCCTCCTGTGCCAAGGAGCCCCCGCAGGTGCCAGGGAGCCAGGCTGCTGACGAACGGCCCCACCGTTCGCTTGTGGGCCTCGCACGAGCAACTCACCCCTCCGCACGCACCCATCCAGCCCGGCACCCATCTGCTGAGCCAAAAAACATGTGGACTAGAGCAGGGGCCCAAAAACAAGAAAAGACCAGGAGGAGACGCCTCTCCTGTCCTCAGGCCTTGTTTATCGGGGTTGGGAGGTTTATTCAGTCAGAGACTCCTGGGAGAGAAGCGGTTGCCGTGTTTGTTTTGGTGTGTCTTCCCTTGAATAAACAGCCCTGTGCTTCTCTGAGAATCTCAGCCGAGTCCTTGGCCCATCCACATATTCTGGGCTTGCTCCCTTTTTCCTGCTGCTGCTGTAACAGTACGACGGAATGGGATCGCACTCTTGCTAAAGATGTGCTAATTGCAGTAAATGTTGCCTGTGCCGCTGCTTATCGGCGTATTTGCCTCCCGGAGGACATGTGTTGGTATCTCTGTGTCAGTGATCAGCCCCCCCCCCCCCGCCTTGTGGGAAACGGGTCATTCCTCTGGCTGGGCGCCTTGTTTGTGTTGGCAGCTGGGGGGGAAGTGACAGAAGAAAACCGCGCGCCCCCTTTTCTGGTGACAAACATCCAGCTTGCTGAGGGTGTAAATCTAAATGGGTTTTCAGATTGGGGGAGGGGGGGCTTTTTTCCAGGCACAGTTTGTGTTTGACTGTTTGATTTGCCTTAGTGCCCATTCCAGAGGAGTTTCTCAGGGGCTGGGAGATCAAGCAGGGGGCCAAGAGCAGCCTGAGCACAGATTGGGAAGAATCTTATGCACCTGTTTTTTTAGGATATAAAGTGCTTTTAAGAAGTTCAGAAGGTTGTTGCAATTGAAGACCTCCAGGGTTGAACATCCTCTTTGGGTTTATTTTTCAGTTGAGGTTTAAGGTTGAGCATCTGTTACTCAGGCTGTGAATTAGTTTTCAACCTGGGGCCGGTCTGCTCCATGGATGAACATTTTGAAGGAATAACCTCTGAATCCTTTGCTCTCTGGGAGCGGTGGCTGTTGCAATGGTGGTCTCCAACCTCTGCAGAATGTTACCACCAATGTGGCTATTAGCAGTTACTACACCTCAAACCCGTGACCTCTGCTGATTCGAACCTATATCATGGGCAGAGCTGCCCATGTTCATTTCCTTTCATGGCTCTTGCCTGGCTGAAGTGTTTGCTTCAGGTCAGACACCGTTTCATCCGTTATCAGGAATTAGGGGGATTAATTAAGTAGCAGGAGTTTCATGCTACTCCATCATCTGATTTCATGAACAGTGATGATTTTTCATACTACTTTGAGAAACTTTAAAAATTGTTTGCTCTTGTGTATCTGCTTATTTCTCCTCCAGAAATCATTGATGACCTGGCGCACTTGGTGGACAAAACAGACGGCAAGATCCGCAATGAATCCCGCAGGGTCAAGCTGGTGGAAACCAAGGCATCTTCCTGTGGTGAGTTTCTCCCTCACACCTCCAGACGGTTTCCCGGCTTGAATCGTATTAACAGCTCAAAGCCATTCGGAGAGCGAGATGCGTATTGGCAAGATAGCCGAGTCCTTACGCGGCGGAGTAGTGAGGATCATGCCCTTTTGTGCAAGTGTCCAGTGTGGTGTGACTTACGTTTGTAATTTAAGTTGTTTCCCTTCAAAATACATTCGTTTTGTTGAACAGACATATGAGCCAGCGAGGAGGGTATTGGGTAAACAAGCTCAGCAATGCACACGATCCCTCGGCTTCTGTTGGGGGTTAAAGGAGGTCAGAATCACTCCAGCTGCCGCTAGAGGCCGTGGTTCTTGCCCACTCCCGACTGCCGAGGTCCCTAATGCAGCTGCAGGCGCGCAGAAGTGCATGGATGCTGCGTGATTATCCAGGAGGTCTCATGTGGGGGCTGCCAGAGTCAGGCCGCAGTTAAAATAGAGCGCCGTGCCCTGGTATGAGGATCATTTCCGTTTGAAGAAGTATTGGGATTTTTAGGAGGTCTCCTGAAGAATCAGGCCCCCTCCCACGCCTCCATCCCGGTCTCTCCACCCTTTTCGGCCCCAGTGGGAAAGGACCAGAGTGTCGGAGGTAAACCAGGGGCCCCACATTCCCTACCCCCTCCTTACTTATTTGCCCGGTAAACCCAAGGGCCACGTCGCCGAGGAAATGGCCGCCTTTCTGGGGCCCTGGTAACAGGGTGACCCAGGACCGGGCCGGTCGGCTCTGGTGAGACAACAAGATGAAGGTCAGCTTATCGGAGGGGCGATGCTGTTTCTTGGTCGCCATGACACCCGGCGGGCCTTTATTTGAGGATCCCAGACTCCGAGTCGCTGCCATATTGTTTTGCTCGTAGAGGTTTCCTTCTTATGCCAGCGCTTAACTACATTAATGTATTCCATGGGCTGGGGGGGTGAGGTGAAGGGGATGAATGATGAATGAAAACTCCCCCCATTCTTATTTGCGCCCACCCTACCTCTGTTTTCACTCCCCAATCCCTTTCCCCCTCTGTCACTTTGACACTTGTCTTTGTGTCTGACGGACTGACAGAGAAGGAATTGAAAATGGAACATGCCACAGATCTATCAAAGGGGCCCCTTCTTTTTTGGGTACGTGTTTGTGGTTCCCCCGACCCCGGCTGTGTTTATGTTCGAAGCCCCCGTTACTCCCAAGGCAGTGCCTTCTGTTATGTCTCGTCCAACGGACTCATACGTGGGAACGGCGCCATTCTGCTGTCGAGGGCTATGTTTGACATACTCCGCCGTAACCATGTCATCGTGGCGAGTTGCTTCTGAGCGCCTGACCGTGATTCTGGGAGTCCTCCACGTCACGGTTCATGAAATCAGATGACGGAGACGACAGAGGGTGACTTCTCTCTCTGAATGTTTTGCCAAAAGCGGGACGAGATGTAAAGGTAATTTTTCCGCCAACGGTCAAAGGTCCCAGACTGAAGCTTTACCACAGTATCATGTCGGAATGCTGTTTCCCTTCACTTCCGAGATACTTATCTCTCATTATTACGTTCACAAGCTGAAGGGATGATCTGTTAGCGATTGAAATCTGATATAGACAGCCAAACTTATTAGCCGCTATTGTATGTCTTTGTCATCTTTTGAAGGTGAGCGGAGTCTTTGAAGAGGTTTAGGGGGCTTGTTTTTTTCTTTTATTTTCTCTCAGTGTGACAAGCAATGCTCACTGCGGTGTCTTATTCCCACGACATGCTAGATGGCAGCCTCTTAAAGATGTGGCTTGTGCTGCATTTTTGGGACGAGTGAGACATGCCAGGCTCCTGACCCTCTGTCTCAACAGGAGGGACTATGACAGTTCTGTCCCAACTGGAGAGACTCTCACGGTTCTGTCCCAACAGGAGAGACTCTCACGGTTCTGTCCCAACAGGAGAGACTCTCACGGTTCTGTCCCAACAGGAGAGACTCTCACGGTTTTGTCCCAACAGGAGAGACTCGCACGGTTCTGTCCCAACTTGAGAGATTTGCGATATTCCCTCTAATCTTAGATGAAAATGTTGTTAATGAATTAAAGGCTGCGGACCGAAATACCCCTGTATGCTTTGGGTCGCTCGGGGGGGGTTTGAATTTTTCTTGTAGGGTTTCTCTAAGACACATGAGAAAAGCCTTTGTCTTGCTGGTTAATAAGCCAGGGATTGAGTACCCCGACTGTAGAGGAACCGAGAGCCCGGGACCGGTGAGAAGGAGGAGGTGGGGGCCTGGGATGAGGAGGAGGAAACGCAGGGGGTTTGTGTCAGACTTTCCGGGTATTATACAGGAGGCGAGGAATGGGGTTGTTGGGGGAAACTCCCCGATTGGTCCATAGAGGGAGAAAATGTGTAAGCTGAGCCCTCCAGTGTGCTCTCCTCCGATCTTGACTTAATTAAGGAACTCGAGCTTTTGTTTCTGAGATCCCTGTTACGTGCAGAGCTCCCAAACCCAAGAGTGTTTCAGTCGGGCAGCGGTTGGGGAAGGGGCAACAGGGGGGGGGGGTTGAGGTTGCCTGGGCTGGAAAGTGTCTACTGCCTTTGTCTTTTGTTGCCCAACTGAAGGCAAGAATGAGTGCGGGCTGGGCCTCACCAGGGGTCAGCGCGCCTGTGGAGGAAGGAGCCCCCCCAGCTCCAGGCTCTGAACGCTGTTCTGTGAATACCCTCATCCGAATCGAATCGAGTGACTCTGGTGGACAGGCATGTTCGGGCCGTCACACCTGGCTGCAGAAGATCACATCTAAATTGTAGCCAGTGGTTGTTTTCTGCCCCCCCCCCCATGATGAAGAACCCCGAGTGGATCGGAACTTGGTGTCTCAAATTCTGCTGCTGCTTCAGCCAGATACCTAGAGCTGCCACTGTTAAGGACTCAAAGTCCTACAGAAACACTGTCATGAAAGATTAACATTAATTTGTTATGCATACTTGGACTGCACCCGCCGATGGCTCTGAGTGTGACATCCGGCTAGGGGAGAGAATTGCGAAAACTAAAAAAAGGCTCTGTTATATGGATCTGAAAATAAAAGCGGAGCTTTAAACTCAGAGACGAAATACAGGCTTAGATCAACCAGTTTTAATAGTGCCAAGTTTACCCCAAACCAAATTTACGAAGTTGAGTTGGTCTTTTAAAAAGTTAAATGCAGTTCCTTTCATGGAGTGACTTCCCCAGCTGGAGAGAGGAGGGCAGATTAGGCCTGGGGGCCCCAATTCTTCCAGCCGCCTAGGGACTTGGGACGGGTGGCGCAAGTTTCCCAGGGTTTAATCGCCTCATCGAGCTGCCCGGGGCAGCCCCTCTGTGCTGATAATCTACTTAGCCTGCAGCAAGCCGCTTCTGCACCTCGCCGCCCTGAAGCCGACTTGCATCTCAAGTAGGCATGCATTGTCTGGGGCCCTCAAACGTACCCATGTTCCTCCGGGGGGGTGGGTAAAGGAGCCTGGCATGAGACACCCGATTTATTCTTGTTGGGGTCCTAATGGGGCTGTGAGCGAAGACGTCAGTGCTTTATACTCTTAGTCTGAGGGACATTTCTCTCATACTCTGCCTATGTGGGCACCCATCCAGGTTTGCCACCTGCGATTAATGTGGTTTTAATTTGGGTACTTTATCTCATATCCTATATCCTTAATAATTGCTAACCCCTACCCAACAAACTGCAGGACTTTTTGTGGGGGCAGGGGTTGCCAGTGCATATGCACACACCATGATAACCAGCATCCTGCTCTCAGACACTTCCCACCTTTGTATATGTTATGATCCTCACCCCTTTAATCAGAGCCCATTTTTATCTGCATTTAATTTTATGCTAATTACATATATCCGTGAATTCGGGAGGCCGTTTTGTGAGACCCTATTGTGCGTGTGCGCTTTAAGAGGATTACAGTTGGTAAAATGACGGGTAATCATGTTAACACAAGACTCGACCCTGTCGCCAAGGTCATCTGTACCTTTTGTGCCACACTAGGGGGTTGCAGACTCAGGCGAGGGGATTCCCATGTGGAGCCCGACCCCACCCCCGCCTATTCTGCCCCCCTCATCTGATTTGATTTGTGGGCCTGAGGTGGTGGCTCACAGCGGGGGTGTCTGCTCCCTGCCACTGAACGCCACTTGGGTGGTCACTTTGAACAGCCTCTAATCTGATTGGCCGGCAAACATGACCATTGTCATCCGCCCACAGAATCGGGGTCAGAAGTAGCTTATTTAGATACTTAGCTGGATGGTGACAGTTCTTCAAAAAATGCCTGAGTAAAGATGTAGGGGGAGGAGAGGAGGAGGAGGAGGGGTGGGTTGGGGTGGCGTGACGGGGGTGTCCGCAGGGTCGAGACCCCTTAACGCTGCTGTCTTGTCCAAAGACCAAAAGTCCACCTCTGGTTTTAGAAGGACTCTACCAAAGCTATGTCAATTTCAGAGACTACACTGGTGTGTGTTTTTCTCTGTGTGTGGTGTCTATAGTTTCCTTATGAGGATTATTCTTTAGAAGGCTTTCTGTCCTCGCTTGGCTCACGTGTTTGGGACAGAAGAGCGAGTGGAAGGCCCTGGTCCCCGTCTATCATGCTTTGGCCCTGCCTGACTCTGTGAAATGCTGTATCTGGCTGCAAGCCTCTTGCGGCTCGTGTTAATTCATCCATTTTTGTGACTTCATGGACGTTGGCTCTGGTTCCCCTTGTCCGACTGAAGCTTCATCCAGTTGCACAAGAGGCTTCCTTGAAATATGTTTGGTACTGTCAGGACGTACCCACTGCCCCTCCCCTCTGCTGCTAAGATGGGTTCTCCGGGGCTGCTGTGGCAAGATGAAGCAATGTTACGGGTGGCGGAGAGCTCCAACTGGGAACTGCGGCTAACGGAGCCATTCTTACCGACCTCCTCTGAGCATGGTGTCATTCGGATCCTGGCTCCGCTATCCCGGGCCCCTGAGTGGTCCCATCGCCAGGCCCGAGGATGGAGCCCCAAGTATGAGAGGAATGTAAACCAAACGTGAACTAGAGGAAAGCCAGCCTTGCTGGAAGCAGCAGTGGACCGCTCAAGTAAGCAGGGACCTTGCGCGTAATTGCGAGTGGCTGACAGCCTTCAGATTTGCGGTGATTCAGATGTTTGAAGTCCATGCTGATGTCTTCCAGAGAGCGGGGAGAAAATGGAGGTTAGACTGGTGAGGCTGTCCTGTAGCCTACTGGGGGCTGTCATATGTCGCCTCCAGAAGGGAGACGCAGAACTCGCATCTTCCATGGCACTTCAGGAGAAAAAGCTCCGAAGGCTTCTGACGGCTTTCAGCAATGGGTCTTTCGTTGGAATCATGGATCAATTGAAAACCGAACTGGAATGACCAACTAAACTGGAAAGTCTAATGCACTTTTGTGTCAATATATGTGCATGTTAATGAACAACGGTTTTGTTCTGAAGATTACTGGGATGTGATTTGGGTACGGTCCAGGTAAAGTTGGACCATTTTATTCAGCCTGGAAGAGGATCTGCTGTTGGGAAATCAACCATAAAACTGAACATCAGTAAAGCTCTGCTTGTACCCCTAAGTGAGGTACTTAACCTTAACCTGTATAAGAAAAAAAAAAAGGTCTACAACAGTTCTGCTGATTGTGAAGCTGAGCCACGTGAGTGACTTTGGGTAAAAGCATCTGCTAAGGCTGCAGAATCAGCAGATGTTTTGGACTCGATGGCCATTGGAATTGTGATGGTCATGCACACCCATGCTCCTGTTCACCAGGAAGCCCAGCCACCAAAAGAGTGGTGCAGTAATAGTCACTTTACTTTGTCCCGTAGCTTTCAGCCATGCCGTGAACTGACCTCTGAGGTCATTGTTTTCCAAGAAAAAAAGTCTTGAGAATCAAATGATCAGCAGTATGGACCTGCAAAACAACATGTTGTCATTGTGGTTGAAATGAAATCACTGTGCAGAGGATGTTGCATGTTTTTTGAGATGCTGGGGACACATTTCTGAGAATTTTTTTTTTTTTTTTTATGAGAATGTCTCACTGGAGCAGACTTTTGAAGTTATTGCGGCCCCTTGTAAGGCGCCTCTCCGCTTTGTGTTCCTCTCCTAGTTCTGCTTTCCTTACTTCTGGAGGCCTTCTCTGGGATCCTCGTCTCTTTAGCAGCGCTCATCCTTGCCCTAACAAGGTTCACCTGAGCCCATCGGCACTTTGTGTCCACCAGAGATCTCGCAGATCCGTGGTCAGGTTAGAAAATGATCTGAATGGTCATGGTGAAAACATCCAGCTGTCTTTGTGTTACTCTTTGAATGCTGGTCTGTTCCAACCTCCCCGGGTGCTGAGATAAATATTGGTGTTCGGTAAATATTGGTGAGCTGTAAAACACAGGTCTGACCTCCACCCTGATGGTCTAACGAGGGGCTGCATAGTCACGTCCATCTCAGCCTGTGCGTGCGGCTGTCTGCCTCCTTCCTTGTGATGTCAACCGCAACCATCAAGGTTTTTTCTTTTTTTTTTTTTTTTTTCTTTCACGGGTGGGTGTATTGGAGGAATAGCAGAGTAATACCTGTGGGCATCCCATAATCCCAGTGCTCACTCCCCTTCTACCATTATGCATGCTGGGAACTGCACATTTATGTAAAGATGAGGCAATCATCCACCACCCTAACGACTAGGCAAGGAAATCTTAGAAACGGCCTTGCTTTCTTATTAATACGGCACATCTGTTATAATGCAGTTCTCCCAAATGACCAGTGGCCTTTAGCATTTTGGTTTGGATGAAAAAAAAATGTAAAAAAGGTCATTATCGTGAGAATAACGGGAGACTGAGATTTTGACAATATATTATAATATACACCTTTTTTATTTCCAGCATACAAAGAAACGTGTTCATGAAAGAGGGATACTTGATCATGCTGGAATGATGACATCATTTTGTTTTTTTTTTTTATTCCCATTGGCTAGGCTAGCCATGTGGTAATCTCGCCTTCAGTGCCATTATAAACGCAATTGGCTGCGATGCATGTAACTGCGTTTTTTCTTTCAGCAAAGTCCTCTTACGAACTCTCGTGAACATAGAAGATAGTTCGTGTGATACGATGTCGAGAAGCTTCCAGAAAGCGCTCTTAACCCGCACGCACTAATGGGACGGCACTTAAAAAAGGGCCTGTCACCCTAAGCTTTCAAACGGCGCTGTTGCGGTTGATGCTCAGGACGCATGGAAATTCGCAGGGTCTGCACCGCCAACGTGCTGCCCCTGCGTCCAAAGTTAAATGAACGCAGCTACCCTCAACTGCGTGGGAAATGGGGCTCGGCGGCGGTCGTCCCAGCAATGGGGGTGTTGCGTAACTGCGGTCCAGCCAAATCCAGCTGCGCTCCCATAACCCCCCCCCCCGTCTGTTTGGTCTTGTCTCCTCAGGAATGCTGGTGGTCATCGTCCTGCTCCTGATCGCCATTGTGGTGGTAGCAGTGTGGCCCACCAGCTAACGGGAACCGACCCCACGTCTCAGCGGCAGTATGGAAGGTCTCCGCACGCGAGCGTCACTGGCACTGCGGCGGGAGGATGGGGGACACAGACGCCCTATCCCCCCCCCCCGTGCACATACACACACCATCTTATCCCCGTAATACTCCTCATCCCGTTTTCTTGAATATTCTTCTTCTCCCATTTTCAATGTGAATGTGAAGTGGCGTTTTCAGAAAGGCTGGATAAAAAGCAGATTCGGATCGTTCCGGAGCGGGAATGAGCTGCAGACCTCCCACATTTCCAAGAACTGTATATCTCAAAGACACGACTGCACTCCAGCATCAGCGTCACAATTAATGCACCAGGGGGGTCTTTTTGGGCTGTTAACAACTTAGTAGCCCAACACCAACCAACGACTTAGACCCCCTGGTGCAAATTACTTGTCAGTAATAATAATTTAAGTGATTTAGCAATATTCATTAATATTTACTATTGATGCCTGTATGTAATCTATAAGATGTCATGCTTATAAAATCAATTGAAGCAAAGCAAATAACGAATATGTGTTGCTAATATACCCGTTTCCTTCGTGTTAAATTATCTTAACTGTAATTTGTAATAAATGACACTGACTGTAAGCTGCTCTGCACAGGGTAATATGAAAACGTCATAAATTTAAATAAAGGCAAAAAAATGTTTTTGCAGATGGACTTTTCAGTGTAATGATTAACTTCAGACGCCGCTGAAAGGTTGCCGTTCTTGTCTAATAATGATGCGCTTCGTTACGTTAGGACGTTCTGTCTGAGCTGGAGATGTCATGCAAGCCTTAGGCTATGTCTTACATTATTCCCAGCTTTTCCGCTGGGAACTTTGGTGCCATGCTTTACTGCGTTGCTTAGCTCCCGGAAGGAAGCCGATGACCAGCGGAACTCCTTAAAAAGCGTCCTGCACCAGACACACAGGTGCGGCAAGGCATCGCAGTACAGCGTTTGCCGAAGTATATTTCCGATGAAATCTCGATTTAGCTCTACTAGGTCAGTGGTTCGCTGGTTATTTTTTCCTTCTGGGTTTAACTCACAATAACCATCTAACGGTCACACATGGGTTGAAAAAGATGACAGAATCCACAATGTTTCATGTCATTAAATATATTCATATATAATAACGATAATATATTAGTATGCATCGTAAAACAACATTGCAAACCCGCAATGGGCACAGCTACACAACATTTACAATTCATAGTATGAACAGAAGCTGAAAAAAATCAGCTCAAGATTTAATGCAGGGAAACAGTTTTTTTTTTGGGGGGGGGGGGGGAGTTACATTATGGGACAACTGGAAACATTAAGTTTTAGAGTTAATTTATATATGTGATGTCAGACATGGATACAATTAAATGTGATATTGTGTATTATGCTGCAGGACAATAAAATGTATTTAAATATATGCATATGCAATATATATACATTCGTTTTTGTGAGAAGATACCAGTACGATGCAATTTATTATAATGGACTATACAATTAATACAAGAAGAATTGTTACAAATGTAACATTTTCATACCTTCCCGGCGCCCTATTCCTGGAAACGTACCCCACAGCTTTATTTTCCTGGCCTTCCGTGACACAGGGCATCTGCCATTATTTTACATCCGTCTTAGGCCTACTGTCACGCCATGGGGGAAGTCATGTGTATGGGAATCACCACTGACGAATCGGCTCCTTTGTCACGTGGGAAAAGGGTAGTCCTGACTCGTGAGGTCTGTATGGGGATTTGTCTATCTAGGGTCTATATTTTTGTATGTAAGCCGCGTGTGTATATACATATAGGGCGATATAAAAGATTGGCTCATTTGACTTGGTTCGTTTTATTTTTAGGTGTAATTGTGGTAGCTATATGTGGATGCTGCTTTGGTTCTGGTGACTCAAATAAGTGTAAGTTCCTCTGTGTGCGTGCCAACGATCTCACAAGAATCTTTTCGCTTCCGAAAGATGGATTTTTTTACCGTAATTTTGATAGAATCGTATTTTGTCTCTTTGTCATTGGTCTGCTTTTAATTTGATGCGAGGTTAGAGTTATGTCGTTATAATCCATCTACCCATGTACATATAATTCTAACTATACAGATATATAAACATCAATGATTTGCAAACCTTCCATGGATCCTTAATATTTTGGGGGTTTGCCTGTTTTAGGAGAATATAAATACAGAAAATCCTAATTGTTAAAGCAGCGAAGCAAAGCTGTCATGTTTAATACAAATATTTATTTTTTTTCTGTTGATAGATTTTTAATGTCAGTTCTCAAAAATGCTGCACTTCTGTTCAAAATTTACACATACATTTTCCCAGCTGGGCGCCTTACGCAGTAAATAGGCTTTCTGCGTTTGCTCCGTCACTGGTTTCGCTGGTGCTTCAGGCGATTGTGATTTTTTCCCCCTTCTTTTGCGATGAAATCTTTCAGTCCGTCTCAGGTTTGGCTGCCAGACTAAGTGTCCTCAGAGTTAGAGAAACATCCGAAGTTTTCATTTTCTTCATCGTTTTCAAAATAGCCCACGGCTTTTGTTGTTTCTGCCTCCGGGACGCTGAAGGCAGCACGCCAGAGCAAGCCAGTACAGTTTTACAGAGGCAAGACCAAATAAAAAAAAAACAAGAATTGTGGAAAGCAGTATGATGTGGAGTATTCACCTTATTTTTTCTTCGTCTCAGCAAATACAGTTAAAACAATCCGCATCGGGAAATAATAATACATCTGTCGATTATTAGGCTGCTATTTTAATTACTCCTTAGTTTGATTTTCATATAACATGGTTTGACATATCTGAATTTGGGTTAGAATGTCCTTTTTCACGTGATCTATTTGTTTGTATGCTTTCTGAGACACTGACAGCCACGTGTACCACAGCCCCGCCATCCTGGCCACAAAAGGAACGTGCGGTGGGCGCTGGGAGTGCCTTAACACCTGCCCCTTTTTCCTGTACGAATGAAAGTGCCTTCCACCCTTTTGCTACCCCAAGTGCCATTTTTAGACAACCGACGATTAAATTCCACCACCCCCCCCTCCCCGATCGCGAAAATTAACCCACAGTGAGACGAATCGTTGACGGACGACACGCTGAAGTAAATACAACCACCTTACAAGCCGATGTGGGAAAAAAAGCAAAATAAATGCTGAGCCTTAAGAAGCGCCTGTGATTATCCAGAGATCATCGGGTGGAATCATCTTGTTATTGTAGTTATTTTATTTGTGTTTATGGGTGGCACATCCCGCAAACCAACGAACTAAAATAATGCAATAAATACGAAACAAGAGCACCAGTATAGGGTGAGTAAGGAGAACGAGACTCCCCAGAAACAACTTTTCATGCTATTCTAAACTGACGAGAGAGCGTTAGAAGACCGTACGGACATTCATTGCAGGCCTTTCCCCTTGCAGGCAATAAAAATTATGTAATTCTAACTAAAGCGTCCTCTGTCCTAGAGAAACACACTCAAAACAATCTTAAGTTATGTGGATGTCAAAACATTTTTTAAACCTTATTTCTACATTTACGTTCTCATCCTCCCTTTTCCCCACGTAAACCAGCGTTAGCGATCGATTTACCCAGAACAACACAGAGAGAATTGTCATGTATGAGGTATTGTCCACGTGAATAGGAATTTTCACAAGAATAAAAAAGAACGCATTAAACTTTCTACTGGTTCATTGTGCCGTCCAACAACACCTCCCACGTGCCGAACGCTATTTTACATTAGGAATGTGTCCAGACGCCGTACTGAAAGATGTTTTACTCTACATTTAAAGTATTAATATTTCCCTTGATGCTCACAGTTTCTCTTTGCCTGTGATGCAGCCTCACACCCACAGGAATGACCTCCAAGATAAGAGCAGCACCAGCAGCAGCTTGCATTCTCCTCCCACCAAAGCGGATGCTGTATGGACTAAGGACATGCGACCGAACAGGAACCCGATTCAGGTTTTGTTATTTTGTTATTGTACCTAAGCATTAGGTTTGGTGAAGATGGACTGAACATTTCTCAGACCTACCATAGATAAAAATGCAAAAATGACTTTATGCACTGAAGAAATTAGGTGCAAACTTGGCAAATCACAAAAACAAAAATTGCTTGAGGGAAAAATAGAAAACTGCAAAGTTCCTTCACAAAAGTTCCTAAAAGAAAAATCATCCTAATTTTCTCTTCATGCTTCTATTGAAAGCAACTCCACCCCCCCCATCCCCCCATCTCCCC
>JAABNX020000106.1:8417382-8430446 GCA_015163995.2 Mormyrus lacerda | reverse complement strand
CCCCTCCACCCTCTAGGCCTTCTTGCATTTGCCCTTCTTCTCACGCTGCTGGAACTTTCTCAGTCGCCGGGCCCACATGTCCCGCCACTGGATGACCAGGCTGGCCTTGTCCGCCACCACGCCGCTCGGGTCTGGGGACGAGTCATTGTTCCCTAGCAGCAGGTACTTCTTCCCAGGCTTGATCTTGGGACACTTGCAGGCCACGTCCTTGGCCCTCACCCAGAGGAGCTGGTCCCCGCGTCGGATGCGGCTCTGACCTTGCTTGTAGACGGAGATGACGTTCACGGTGAACTTCCACCACTCGCCAGCCTTGTCTGCCTTCAGGACGTGCACCTGGAGAGCTGTGGGGATGGAGGTACATGTGTCCATTTCAAACACGTTCATAAAATGATGAATTCATGCTTCATTTTCCATTTGCATGAGTACAGGTACAGTGGAATGCTTCTGTTTGCTTATCCCATCTTGCTGTCATTTGAGACATACAAACACATCTCTATACAGCAAAGCCTGGGACCCAAAAACAGGGTCAGCCGTTTATCTGCACCCCCTGGTGCATTTCAGGAAGTTTAGGGCCTTGTTCATTGGCCCAACGGAGATATGACTATTCTGCCAAAGACGGGATTTGAACCAGCGACCTTCTGAACGCTTGTTTTATTGACGGTTCTGTCATAACCATGGGGACTGCAGGCCCTCTCAGGGAATGTATTAACTTTCTGACATCAGATACTCCTGTTAAAAAAGTGTAAAATGTTACATTACAGTCATTTGTCACCAAGATACAAAATAATAATTTAGCTAAATAATAAGAAAACAGTATTGTCCCTTATGTATGAATCCATCCAAACTGCTGACCTGCTTGGCCAATATCACTCCTCCCATTCATTCTTCCTGACCTGACCTCTGTCCCCTCTTGTTGTGCCGTCCCGCACATTCGTTTTCACGGCAACAGTTGCCATAGTGTTTCTTCAGACAGAAGAATGGTTGCCCGTTATGTACATTTGAAAAGCACACCTCCCTGTGAACTGAAACACTCCACGCTGGATGTTTCCCTGACAACTGGTTTCCTTCTCCAGACCAGCGAGTTTTTTTAAAAAAAAGACAGAGAGCAGGGGGGAAAAAAAAGGTTTCAGACAAAAGGAACGGCCCCGGGATTGAATTCCTTTATTTTCATAGCAAATTAGAGGAAATGGTGAAACATTTCACGAAAGAATCTGCAGACTTCGAAGGAAAAACAACCCATTGTTGGGAGCAGTAAAACCTGCAGAGAAACGTGGTATAAATGCGAGACTGCGGCCGCCTCCGTGATTTACACATGCGCCGAGCTGCCAGACACACTAGCCTGGAGCTGAGACACAGCAAAGTCAGCTGTCTTCCCTCAAAGTGTGTCCGGTCTGTCAGGCATCAGCGCTGACTGGCAGCATCGCCTTGTTCACGACTTTCCCGTGCTTTTCAACTTATCACCGGAGGCTCGCGTCGCTGCGGCCTCCCTCCAGTGACTGACTTACAGATTCCCACAACAGAAGCGGGAGCCTGTGTTCTGTAACGCAGCGGCTTTTCTAGGCGGCTGCTTACGTAATCGATTCTGGCGGCAGAACGGGCCGGCTGGCAGCCGGAAAATCTGAGAGAAGGCGACAGACGGAGGGTAGCGGTGCGGAGCCATCGCTCCGGCCGCACGTCCTCAGCGGAGTGTTCACAGTCACTCCCAAAGCCAGCCCAGCTCTGCTCAGGGGAGTGTGCGACTGCAGCCGAGCACCGCAGGGCCCCCTAATTCCCCAGTGGGAAGAGCTTTCCCCCCAGGAACAGGAAGCAGCGTGTTCCGGAGGTGCTGCACAGTGAACAGGTTTGGGCAAATCAGTACCAGTCACTGATAGAAAGTAGGCAGCTGTAGTCTATCAATAACCTGCCATACACTAGCCTTTCTTTGGGCTGCCAGAAGGTGGCTTGTCTGCCAACCCTGGGATTCAAACCAATCACCTTCTGGTCACACAGCATCCTAACCATCTGAGCCTCACATTGCCCACTGGGTTTTGGCCTCCTTAACGAGCTCGTCCTTCCAAAAGCGGCTTTCCCGACCTTCTGGTTTGTTTACATCCCAGTATCAGGCCGAATGGGAGAGGGCAAGAGGGCCTTGGGGCCCACTAGGGCCCAGGTGACACAAAGTCGCACAGAGTGATGTCACACGGGGGGACCACCATGCGTGCAACATAGACAGAGCAGGGATGGGACCTGGAGGCTACCAGCCACGATCCCAGGGACGTCCCCGTTCCCGCAGGGGCCGAGGTTGGCATTCGTGGGTGGAGGTGGGCTGGCCCGGCCATGAATGGCTCATTGACGAAGAAGAACGGACCTTCTTCAGCCCCTGCGTACAATGCACTCTGTCAGAGCCCTCTGACCGTCCCGGCAAAGAGAGCAGGAGGCGAGCGGGATCGGCGGAGGGGGTGTTGGGGTGGGGCTTTAGTGACGCTCAGACCTACACGTCACCCAGAGGAGGGGGCCTGCTCACACGTGCCCGCACTCCTGCCCAGAGACTCTGCCTGGGTGACCATAGGGGCATGAGATCCTGGCAGACAGAACTCCCTTTGATTGTTTGTTGCCAGGGGTGTCAGCCTGGGAATATTTCTCTCCCCCCATCACTGTAGTAACACACACAGACAGAGAATGGACACATAATGCATTCATCCCACCGCTGCCATGTCACACAGGCACTACAGGGGGGGCAATATCACAACCTCAAATCTGTGTTCTGGGGGATGGGGGGTCAACCCTGCGTGCTTGTTAGCAGAAGGCCAGGCCTACTGAGATGTAGCGTGAATTAACTGGGGGTGTCCCCCCCTCCCCCACCGCCAAAGATGATTTAAAGATGCATCACCGAATGAGGCGGACAGAAATGGTAAATGAGCCAGAATGTGGGGGGGGGGCGGGGGCACTCAAGATTGCCTCTTACTGTGAGGGAATGTGTAATCTGTTTGAGCCTCTTGGACAGAATCAGATGGAGCTGCCCTGAACCGAGATTTCCAAACTACCCACAAGAGTCTGTGGGAGACGCCTCAGTGACAACGTATCTATTAAATCAGTTTTTTTTATTGTTACAATTTTGTATTTAACATTTAAACTGCATCGAAATCTACAAATAGGAGGGTGAAAAGCAGCCTGTTTTTACCAGGGAAAATACCTGGAAGAACTGCAAGTGTAACAGTTCAGAAGAAAATAATACGTTGTTTTATTTATGTATATTTCAAAGATTTTTTTAATGATGTTTCATTGTTTTGAAAGTCCACCTGATTCTATACGCACGCTTCCCGCTCAGGGGGGGGGTGTGAGGGCGCGACCGGAACTGGCGTCACCAGCTGGGAGTCGGCGTCCTCCACTGGAAGTGCTGGGAACCTGCTCATCATCCTGGGATGCTTAGCGTAATCTGTCACTTGGGGGCGGGGTCGATCGTTTGAGATGCTTTGTAATGTCACGTGATTAATGGTTTAGCTGATACTGAGTCAGGGGATGGGGGTGAGGTTAGGGGGAGGGCAAATAAAGAAGGACAGAAAAGACATAAAAGTCCCGCACCCTCCCTGCCCCCCACTGTGGTTGTGGTGTGTCAGACTCTGTACAGAAGCCACAAAACATCTTTTCCTCACTCTGCTCCTGTCCCCCCCCCCTCCCCCCTCCAATACCCTCTGCTCTCGATCTAGAAGAGACTCCGCTTCTACCGTCACTGGAGAGTTAGCCAGAGAAGGCACAGGCCAGAAAACCTCAGTCTCCAAGCCGCTCAGAGAAGACACCGCAAACGTCCTATGAGCGGGAACCGTAAGCGGTCATACGGCACAGAGTGATTATTTTCAGGAGGTGAAGTGTGTCTTTCAGTAGCTCCCCGGCTTTTTACATACAATCCGCACTGCCTCGCCGGTCCACTGGAAGGCGCTCTTTGTTAGCATGTGTGTTATGCGGAGGGCAGGATATACAGCAGGAGAAGGAGTCTGGCTGAGGAGTAAACGAATCCCTTCCGGGGTCATTTCGTTTGCGCCGCCACGACAGGACAATATGGTAATACTTTGCCCCGTACAGCAGTCGTCTTCCCATTCTTCTTACGGTATTATATTTAGAAAAATCGAAACCACAGGCATGTGTGAGACACAGCCAGACCTTCCAAAGAGCCCCGTCCGGCGATGGAGCGCAGCCACCGTACGCGGGAGCCGCTGACGGTTTGAAGTCACCACCCAGGTTTATTATTTTTTTCTTCGCAGGCATTTGGCGGAAAACTTGCTAAATCTGTCTCAGGACTTGACCTGACACCACTCAGGATGTGGGTTCGGGCACAGTCCCAGCCAACCCCCCCCCCCCCCCCCTTAGTCCCAGTATCCTGCACTCCGGAGCGTGCGCATAGCGTGTTTGGGCCTGCATGCTTGTCGCAGAGTACGATTATTGGGTCCTGCTTCCGTTCGTAAGTAGGAGTTGTGCGTAAGTCGGATGTTTTATAATGACTTCCTTAATGCTGTACCTATGTCTCATTGTCCCCCCCCTCCGCCCCCATGAGTCCCTCATGGCCACAAATCACCCCAATGATGGCTGGGCTGAGAAAAAGTGGCTTAGGAACAAATTTTGTACAACGGAGGTCTGGGGAAAGGCGGCCAGCCCCCCTGCTGAGCCCCACTGTGGGGGATGGAATTGTCTGCAATTTGTAACTGAGGAGGATTGTAAGACCTAGCAGTGGGGGCTCCTGTTGCGGCCTGTCTGATGCCTTGGAGTCTCAGGCACAACCCCCACCAAAAAAAAAAGGTGGAAAGGAAATCCAATGCGTCACAGCTCTGGGTTGTTTGGCCAACTCGTTCCAGACACCCCAGGAGCTGCCCCTCGATGGCAGGTGGGCATGCTGTGACCCAGGCAGTCGTGGAGAGGGGGGGGGGGCGCTCGTGAGACTCGCCGCTCCATTAACGGCCATCCCACCTCAAACAGCCTTCCCACAAATCCCAGGGTCTTCCCGGGTATCCCACCCACCTTTTACGGGAAATGAACATAAACACTGGAAGCAGGCCAGATGGTAGGAGATGCTCCATCCAGGGCGATCCGTCGTCTGCCTATAGACGGCCGAAGCTCCATCGTATGTTACCGAGAAAGTATTGACAATCTGACAATCATAAAAAGGCACGTGGCTGTTGTGTAGGACGGGCAGGCACAGCGGGAGTCTTCGAATTATGAATTAGCCCATTGAGTTTCCTTCCATTTTGATGCACCAGCGATGTCAGCCCCCCCCTCCCCCCCCCGGATGGCTGCCTGGCCCCGGGTTCTTCACAGCTCCTAGGCCGAGTTCACGCTCCCTGAATGGCCTGGAGACACCTTGACCCGTCACCGTGCGGCAAACACTGAGCTGACAATGGCCCCCAAACCCACAGTTTAAATATGACTATGCAGACCGTGCCCTTTGACGCCCCAAGTATAGGGGGCACCGGTGGTGGTGGTTAAGTTCTCATGCCTCCTAAGCCCCCCCCCCGTGTTGGGAGCTCCCAGGAATGCTGCTGGGGGAAAGGCTGAGGCATGCTCCCGTAATGAGGACCTCTGGAGAAGCCTGAGGCCCCCTGGCCGTCACCCCAGCCCGGCCTGATCCGCTTAGCGCCTGCATATTTTTGTGAAAACGCCTCGGAGCGGTGAGGAAGTGTGCCGTCCACCAGGAGCTTACCATGATCTTTCTTGCAGTACTTCTTCATGCTGATCTTCAGCTTGCCTTTGGACGCCTTGCAGTAGGAATCACAATCTGCGCAGGGATGGGGGAGAGAGAGGCACACATTAAGCTCTGTTAAAACGACGGCGACGGGCTGGGGGGGTGGTGGGGGGAGGGAGGGCAGTTCCCTCGGAATCCCCTCTTGAATACCTTTACTCAGTCTGAAACCCATCGGCCGGCTCCAATTGTGCCATGTTACAGAGACCAAAAAGCCACAAAAGTCCCACCCGGTAAATTCCGCGGCTTGTCCGTCCGTCACTCCCCCCTCCTCTCCAGAATGAGACCGCTGGGCTGAGGTTATTGTGCCACCCAGATCTTTTCAGAGACACACAAAATCTGCCCCCCTCCCTTGCTGTCAATGTGCCACTGTGGGACTGATTAAGGCCTATACAGCCCTCCTTGTCAGCTCACCCCACCCCCGACGCCCCCCCCCGCCACCCCGACCCCGGGCCATGTCAACCTTTGGCATGTATTGCATGGGGATCCTGCGGATGGGGGTCAGCATGGCACAAAGGGAGGTCAGGGAGGAAATTAGCGGCCCGTCAAGCGTTGGCGGGGCCTTTGGTGTCCGCCCTATGCACTGAACAAATAAATACCTCACACCGGCCAAATTGCTCCGTGGCCTCAGAGCACAGCACTTGGGGGGGGGGTCTGTTCCAGATCACCAGTTTACCGCACCTCGAGGCAGGCAGGGTGGGGACAGGGGGGTATGTGCATTTATAATGCATCGCCGTGCATAGAGGTATATCCAGTGGACACACCCTCAGGAGCCTTATCGACCCCCCCACAGCAAGGCTCTGGCCATGTATGATAGGGGCCAAACTTTCATTTTACCCTCTCCCCGACTGACACAAATTGGATTCAGAATATCTTTCTTCGGCTCTCTCGGAACATTGCAATGAGGGGGAGGCCTTTTTTTTTTTTGAGACGGTAGGGGTGGCAGGGGGGGTTGAAGCGGGCCAGTTGGAGAGGTGCAGGGACCTTTCAGACGGCCTGAATATGAACAAACTGCATTGTGTGGTGCGGCCCAGTGTCCATGCCTGCCTTTTATTTCCCATTATGCCGTGTGTGAATGCGGTTGCCGCGGTAACCGCGGAATGGGGAAGAATGCACCGGCGCGAGGGGGAGGGGGGGCACTCTCGGTAAACCCCGAATCAGCGCCGGACGGCGAGCGTGTTTGTGTAACTGAAACAGGGGAGTCCATATCAGCCACGACTGATTTCCATCTAAATGTGCCGGGGGGGCAGCTTGTTTATCCGTGGGCCGCCGGACGCTGGCGTGATTCTTCCCTTTGATATCTCCCGGTTCCCATTAGCGCACCCTCAGAGGCGGCGGCCCTGGCGTGCCCCGGCAAGCTGGTCTCCCGCGGCGCGGACAAGCGCCCCCTTTGTGTCTGCCCAATGAGCCAGCTGAAAGCAGCCCTCCCGCGCCCCAAAAGGCCCTGCTTTCCCAAAGACGGAGCGCGTCTTCCCGGGTGCGTCACATCGGCTGAATGGCGCCCCCCCCCCCCCCCCCCACCGGGACATGGGGCCCCGGAGACTGGATGGAGTATAGAGGAAGTGCCGGTTTTATTGGCCAAGGGGTGAGATGGAGATCGTAAGGGTAGCTGTTGTACCAGTCTGACGCAAGCATATTGAGGCAATAACGTATAAACAGAGACTTGGGGGGGGGGAAGGGGGGTGTGGGAGGCGGGTTTTATGCTCAGTCAGATTGATCACGAAACAAATTTCAGCAAATATAGCAGGTAATTAGATTACGGCCGCTGCCAGGAAGTGCTGGAATGGGGTCTGCGAGGGACCGGGAGATGGAGACGTCTCCGGGGAGATCCGATTTCCTTTCGGGATAAAAAAAAACCATAAAGCCAGATTTTATTCCCGAAATGGTGAGAGAGTCTCAAACCTCTGTAAAAACCAGCCCGGGTGCAGCGTGGCTCCAGATGCCAGAGCAAATAAGTTCTGACCGGCTGGTTCCAGTAGATGGACCGCGGTTTTGGAGCAGGAGGTCCGGCTCACGCCAGAGAGACCGGGCCTCGGGGCATCAAGTGGTAAATCACAAGGAAGGGACCGGAATGCAATGATACACTTTTTTCCACGGTGACTCTTATTAATAAGGCCGTTTCCCAGACTCAACCCTAGGATGCATCTGAGAGGGGGGTGCTGATCCGGCCCGGCAGCCTGGGAACTTCGGGCGGCCACCATGACAGGAACACGCATCATCATGGTCGTCCTTGCCCCCCCCCCCTTCCCCCCGATGATGTGCCAGCTGTCTCACAGACTGTGGTCGGAGCACGTTTGCTCTGCAGTTTTGGCTGTACATTCTGCCCTCCGTGTGGTGATGGGGCCTCCTACAGGAGATAATTCTGTCCCCACCGACACGCACCCCCCATGCTAAAAAGTCCACCTGCCTCACATCTGTCTGCCCGGCCTCCCCCCCGCATGACCCGTAGCTGGCCGCTGCTATTTTCCTGGAGCACGTCTTGCTTTCTTTGTCGCGCTGCCCACCGGCCCTGGTAGGGGGCACTGGCGGGTGGTTGAATGCCCCGATAAGACCACCACATCTGCTCACGATGACGACCGGGATGAGGTCACAATCCGCCACGTGCCAGTGTCCTCCCGAGGCGGCAGGCAGTAATGCGTGCGTCCGCCACAGAGATCTCCTGGGTGGTCGGACCAGTCCCGCTACACCCGCGCCCCCCCAACCCGGTCTGTCAACTCCCAGGTCGCACCTCTCCATCCGACAACCCAACCCGTCACGCTCCGCTTATGAGCCGGTTCTGCTCCTGGAGTCGTGTAGGGAAAATGTAACCTTCTGAGCCTGGAGCAGCCGATGATTATGCGGGCGGATTATAAACCAAAACGGTATCGAAATGTAAACAAGAGCAGCCCCCGGTGAACGACCCCCCCCCCCCTCCACCCGGATGTGTTATGATTGTTTGCTGCGGCTCTGCTGCCTGGTGTGTATTAACATACAGGGACGAAAGTATCTACACATGACATGGGAATCCTACGAAGAAATACGTGAAGACCCATATAAAGGAATATGTTCAGTTGTCTTCTAAACAAAAAGACGGCTTTGATATAGTTGTTTGATCAGCTTGTCTGGGGGCCTGTGCAGTACTTGGATTAAACTGTAACTTTAAAATGGCATAAGAATTGATTGCTTTTCTTTATTTGATACAGTGCCTGAATAGTTTGAGTTTGGACGAGTTCCCATTGTCGACGCACGTCAGTGACTGGCGACTCGTTTGAAATGCCGCCGTCCCACCAATTAGCATGCCAGTACGACGAATCAATGCCTGGCGAGATGAGGGCAGTGCCGTGTTTGCTGTGGGCTTGTTTGTTGGCTTTTCGCGGTTGTAAATACTACACAAGCCCCCCCCCCCCACCTCGGAACGACACATATTATTGGCCAACGTAAAATAACTCCCATGCGTGATCAGAAAAACACTTGCCTATAGAGCCCGGTTAATAAAAAAATTGTGAATGCAGACAGCATGGGGGGGATTTAACACCCTTTAGGTATCTCAATAACATTAGGGGATGTGCAGTAAGCCTCACTGGTTAAATCTAAGAATCATATGATCATCTTATGAGAGAAATGGTACAACAAAACAGCCTCAAAAGTATCTATCTGTGTGTGTGTCTGTCTGTCTGTATGTTTGCAGTCTCTATAAATTCTGTAAGACTAAAATTTTTGTCTCCCCTGCCCACACGAGTAGCAGAGCTTTGCTGCTGTGTTAAATAACATTAATATATTCTAGCCAAAATGTATTCATTTGAACAGTCAATTTAATGGTTTTGGTTTATTTCAGCTGAATTTATGAGCCTCTGCCATGGGATCTTGTCGATAACTACGCGTATAATTAATTATATCTTACTGCACACTTTTCAAAGTCTCCACACGTTTCCATAACATGACGCCCCCCACTTTCTCCAAAGATCTGAGATTCCGTGAGAATCATCGGCGTAACCCTGCAGGGGAGGGACACGCGTGTATGCTGTCAAATCCACGGTTTGCATCAAGATCAACTAAATGAAGTTAATCTGAGAATCACTGGCCGCTGGGCTCCGCAGAGGATTTAATCTGCTCCTGTCTGCGCCACTTTTTAAAACCTGACATTTTTTTGTCAAGATGAAGCAAGGTTTTTTCATGAAAATCCTCATTTGAGTTGATAATCATCTACACTTTTTTTAAAAATCTTCCAAGCTAGTGAGTATATAATTTGCTTTTCGTATTCCCTGAGCGAGTTCTGATCCAATCAGATGACAGTGTCCCTCAGAGGGCTCTGATCCAGTCAGTTCACTCACCTGTGGGCTCGTCCGTGCTGCTCGCAGTCGTCGTGGGCGGCACCACGGGAATCTCTGTTAACAGGGAGGGAGCATCGAACACAAGTCAACCAAGCATTGCTGTTAAAACTCAACTGAAAACCTAAAAGCCAAAACTTATTTAGATGCTGAGTGATACGAGCGAATCTGTGTTTCCTTTTACTCAGAGGAAGAATTAACAGAGATTAGATGTAGAAATGTTTTCCGATGATGGCACCCTGACAGATTGGTGTGTCCTACGCCATTCAGGCATGATCTGCAGCTGTTACAACCCACACATTTTTGCACATTTAGAAGCCCTCTCATCAGCTACCATGGTTGTGTCTTCCTGACCCATTACTGGTTATTTCCGCTATCTTCCGTATCATCAAGCGTGTTGGGGGGGTCTGACTTATCTCCAAAAGAGCAAGACCGCCGCAGTGGAAATACTTCTGCCTGCTATGACTATGGAAACCCGCAAGATCTTCAAAAGGAGCAGGAATGAGGTTGGCGGGTCGGCATGCCAGGGACAGCTACGAGGAGGCGGCTTCCGAAGGAATGAGGGCTGTGCAGCCATTAGAGCGTTAAGAGAAAACTTACTGATTTCGCGAAAAAATCTGGGTCAGTTAGCGGGATGATAAATGATCATGGCAGCTAGTCAAGCTGAATTGATCGGCTCTTAAAATGTGCGCAACACTTGACAAACAATGTTAATGTATTTAGCTCTTAACACTGTTTGCATTTAATATTTAAATGAAGCTTAAGTAAAGACAAATTCAATGAAGTGGCCTATGACTCTTTTCAGAGAGCAGATCAGGCGTATGTCTTTCTGGGAAACCTCACCCCACAGGCTGAGTTCTGCATTTTTTTTGTCCATCTTGACAGGAGTTGCGAGCGAGAGGTAGATCTAATTTTTTATTCAACAGCCCTAATGGAATAAAAATCCATCCACATGATCAAAGCACAGGCTTTCAGTTCATAAGCAGAGGAAGGCTGGCGGAGATCTGAAGTCCTCGCTAAAGTACCCAGACGAGGTGAAACTTTGATTGAATTATCATAGAGGGGACTGGCTTCAAGGCGTCAGTAATTCTGTGACTCTGTCCGTCTGCAGCGCACGCTGGAAATATCTTCAGCCCCCTGGGAAATGCTGCCCGGGTACTTCACGGGGCCCCAACCACGTCTGGGCCTCGTTACGGGCAAGACGGGGCCTCGTCTTTGGGTCGGCATCGCTGAGTAACCTGGAGCGCTTACTCAGAGCCGTACTCCACAGCTACCCCGTTAACAGAGCCCCCGAAACTCTCTGATAGCGGATCTGGAACCGAGGCAGTGTGCCAGATTAAATAAAAAGATTTTCAGGACCCGTCTGCAATAGATTTACGTGCCTCATTGTCGTAAATTACACACAGCCAGGACGACGACTCCCTCTCTGTTAAAGCTGAATTTGGCAGAGAGCTCGATGTTACTCGGTTTAATATCGAGCTACTAAAACTGAAATAGATCATTCTGGGATTATATCAGAACCCACATATATCCAGTTTAATCGCACAAGCAGTCCGGTCTCCAAGTTTCACACCTCTGTCCGTGACACTTTCCCAGTGAAATCGATGTAATCCTATTCTCGTCAGTTTATAGGTTTAATTTATCTTTCTGCATCTCTGCCAAGAATATCTTTGTGATTGAGATCCCTTTTACGAGAGGTTTTGTTCTGCTTCCAAGGTGAATTTCATTGGACGAGGCACCTTTTCTGAAACACGCATTGTGCTCATTATGAAGGTGCTCCTCTTTTTGACGCTGGCATTTACACAGAGCCAGCCGTGGTGCGTACAACCCAGCACCGTGATCCCGGGCAGGAAGCCGCCTGTGTTACTCTGAGTCACTCACGCGCGGCCAGGCACGGCTCGGACTCCTGTTAGGGAGACGGAAAGGTGACCACAAGTGACACAGCGGGATCCGGTTAACGGTGCGCCTGTTTTAGGTCCAGTTCTTATTTAACAGGTGACAGAATGTTCATGGGGCAAACTAAACGGAATAGGGAAAAAGAGAAGTATTGGCACTGTGTCATATGCGTGTGCAAACGTTCATTTTCTATACCCGCTTGTCCTATGTAGGGTCACAGTGGTGCAGAGCCTATCCTGTGAGTGTAAGGTAGGGAATAACCCAGGATGGGGTGCCATCCCATGGCAGGGCACATTCACACCATTCACATTTTGGCAACTCCAATTCACCTTGTTTCAGGACTGTGGGGGGAAAACCGGGGAAACCCAGAGGCAACCATACTACACCACAGGGAAATGCAGCCTCCACATCCACTGAACCAGGTCTGAGACTTGAACCCAGGCCCTGTAGGGGGTAATCATGCTAGCCACTGCACCACAGTGTCAGGGTCAGCTGTTGTCCAACCCTACCCTTCGTGTCTCTACCCTGTTTGGCCAGCAGGTGTCACTGGCCATCCTGCCTTTTCACTCCTTGTCTAACCCTTGTTTGTTCCCTTGTTCCCTGCACTGCTACATGACTTGATGCACTGAGCCCGTAACCCTGCAGTTGTGGATTTGAAACCAGCCTCTCCTGTTTTGTTTGTTTATTGGTTTTCTGTTTTTCCCAGTGTTTCCTTTGCTTCCCTGTTTTGGTTTATCCTTAGTTTGATATAATTTATCCCTGTGTTATAATTTGTCTTGTTTATGGTTTTTTGTTCCTGCCTTGGTTATGTTCTGTTTCACTTGTTTCTTGATTTTCTCCTATATTATTTCCCCATGTTTCCTTAGTTTCAGGTTCCTTAGTTCTGTGTTCATTAGTGTTAATTTCTTCACCTGTGTCTTGTTGCCTTATGCCCTCATTCATTGGCTATTTATCATGTTCCACACCTGCCCTCTTGTTAGTCAGTTAACAGTTTCTATTTAAGTGCCTGTGTCTGCTCTGTTCTTTAGTTAGTCGTTGTGTGTGGTTCTGTGTTTGTTATGCTGCTTGGTTTCTCCATCCCGTCCCGTCCCGTCCCGTCCCGTCCCGTCCCGGATTTCCTTAGTAGTTCTTTTTGTGGTTCTGTTAATAGTGTT
>JAABNX020000106.1:8398553-8411426 GCA_015163995.2 Mormyrus lacerda | reverse complement strand
TAGATAGATAGATAGATAGATAGATAGATAGATAGATAGAGGGACAAATGGGACAGAAACAGTCATTGGACTAATGTCCTCTGTGCCCCCCCCTCACCCTTGCAGGCCTTCCTGTGTGAGATGGCCTTGGACAGGTCCCGGTAGTAACCCTCCTTGCAGTAGTGGCAGTGCCGCCCCGCCGTGTTGTGCCGGCAGTTGAGGCAGACTCCGCCGCTGCGCCGCCCGGATAGCTTGTACAGCTCCATGTTGAAGCGGCAGCGGCGAGCATGCAGGTTGCAGTTGCAAGCTGTAGGGGTGGTTGGGTGGGGGGGGGGGTTCGAGAGGATATGGGGAGGCAAGAGAGAGGGAAGTTAATGCGATCGTGAGGCAGCTGAACTGCACTGTGTACGTGTGTCCTCTGTGAAAACCTGCATCGCACTTCAGCAAACATGTGGTCAGGCTTTAATGCGTCCTGCAGCGTTGAACGCAAAAAAAAAACTTGTTGTCATTTCAAAAGGTAAAATCCCACCTTTAGGCAAAATTTACTTTGCAGTCAGGCCTTAACAAATAGGCAGTGAGGGGAAAATATACATGCACACGCACACGCATACAAATACAAATACACACGCACGAGAGTGAGAACCAGCTAGAGAACAAGCGAGCGGGAACAGAGGAGCTGGCTAATGAGGTCAGCGCCGAGGCGCTAAACACTCGGGCTGCTCCGGCTTAATGGAGGCACCCGCAGGACGGGCCGCCGCATCACCATGCGGCCCGGATCCCCGCCGCGGCCACCAGAGGCGCCGCTGCCTGTTTGCTAATGAATGAAGTCGCTGCCACTGAGTTTAATTAGAGGCTGATGTTTATTCATGACGCCTCTGTGCTCCGCCGCCGCCGCCGCCGCTCGCCTTCGTTATCCCAGCCGGGGGGGCCTCGCTCCCTCTTCATGCATTATTTACCATCACGCACCCCCCTCGCACCCCCACGTCAGGGCAGACACACTGAGGTTTACTTTATCGGACCAAAGTTTCTTGTTGTCTGTGGCCCGGGGAGGGGGTATCGGCAGCGACCGCGCACGCTGCATTGCTCTTTAATTGGGCCCCGCCGCCCCAGGACCGTCCTCGGCTGCTCCCTACAATCCCATTTTCCTGCCCCCTGCTTTTATCTCGAGTCTGGGGTTCCCAAATCTCAGCAGGACCTAATGGGCTTTAATTAGCTTTCCCATACACCCACCCCCCACCCCCCCAGGCTTGTGGTTTTAATCAGCCAATCCTCCCTCTGTCAGCCTGACCAGCGTGACAAACCCTTAGTTGAGGATTACTCACTGGGTGACCCGTGGATCACAGCCAACCCCCACACACACACAGCCTGTGAAATGAGCCTCACAAACAGATCTCTCATCCCAGATTTTAAAGCTAAAATTAATAGCTACTTAATGCTTAAACTTCCTAAATTCATTCAGCGCTATATAGAGGGCAGTATTTCACAGCTCTTGTACAGTGAATTATGGAGTCTTGATATAGCTGTTTAGTGGTCCTGTCTTTTTTTATTTTTATTTCCTTTCTTTTCATGAATATTTTTTCCTTATCGAATAACTTCAGTTCAGTTTCAGATGTCACCCGCATGTCCGTCACAGCGCCCCCCAGTGTTAAACATAACCAGTGTCACACTTTGCTCCGGTTGAGACTGACTTGCACCTTATACATCAGTGCTGACCTGAAACACACTCACTACTGAGTAAGAGTAGGCAAAGTGCCCCTCCCCCATACACTGGATACATCACGGTTTCCCTGTTTCCCACCTTAAACAAACACACCTTCATACAGCAGCTGGAGGAAAGCCCCTGCCCCCCCATGTCTGCCGCACTCAGATGGCCACGATAAAGCTACTGGCTAAAAGGGACGGACGTGCTCAACGAGGGCTGGTGTGCTGGGGGGACGGGGTCTAGGGCTTCACACCTGCTCCTGGAGAATGAGACGGCAACCACAGAGGATTCAGGGTGACTGCCTCTCAATGGGGGCGTGCCCCCCCCCCCCAAACTCAGGCTGACACTATCCTTGCCTGAGCTTTGAAGTGCCCCCCCCATCTCACATATCATCAGCCCTCTTTGGTGCAACTACGGTTTTAATGGGATTTTGTGGAATAAATAACAGGATGGGGGCACTTTAATATTCCGAGGAGCTGGCCCGCTGTCTATGATATGGACCCCCCCACCGTCTGCCGTGGTGCTTACAGTGTAGAGGGCGCCGTCCGCCGCATCTGCTCTATCATGGAAGTTCTGTGGCCGGCGGTAAATATTTGCCCAACAGGGAGAATATTATGCGTGAAGTAAAAATGCATCAAACCATTGAAGGAAGCGTTTCTCTGTCACGGCAATAAAATGTAACACGATAAATCAGTGGGAGCAGACACTGCGACTGTTTGGTAGCCCAGAGTAAACAAGCCGTGCCACTGCAGGCCGCACACAGCGCGCTCTCACTCTCTCTCTCTCTCTCTCTCTCCCTCTCTCTCTCCCTCTTCCTCTCTCTCTCTCTCACTCTCTCTCTCGCACTCCCTCTCTCTCTCCCTCTCTCTCCCTCTTCCTCTCTCCCTCTCTCCCTCTTCCTCTCTCTCTCTCTCTCTCTCCCTCTTCCTCTCTCTCTCTCTCTCTCCCTCTCTCTCTCACGCTCCCTCTCTCTCTCTCTCTCTCCCTCTCTCTCATCTGCACTGCCATGCCCCCCGCCCATGTCTCTGGAGAGCATGTTGGGGACTGCTGCTCCTCTGGGAACCACATGACCACATTCCGGAGGGCTCTGGTTTTGGGTGATGGGGGGTGACCATAAAGAGGACATCCCCCACTTAGTCATTTTGTTTTAATCATTTATCATCTACCACATAAATGGTGTATTTTCACGTCTGGGTCCTGTCCGTTATTGAAAATATCACTGGGCAATAGGTCCATTGTGTTTAACTACTGATTTAGGAGGTTGTTACACGCCTCAAAGAGTGTCAGAGAGAGAAAGCTGTGCCCTTTTATTGCCGCAGTTTTACAGGGTAGTTTGTACTGTAGAAGCCACAGACAAACGTGACTTCTTTCCTCGAGATGTGTAACCTTTTAAATATTGGCCATTTGCCACGTAAATAAAATTAAAGTAAAGCGAAAGGCATGGCCCGAAATCAAGTATTTTAACTTTTACGACCGTTGCTGTTGATTCTATGTCCAAGAAAATCTTAGATATGTCTGGACCACACTGGTGCAGAGTGACTTAAATTAACAGGAATGTCGCTCTTACTTAAAAAAAATATAATAATAATTCCAGTCAAATTCTTTTTTTTTTCCTCAGACAATTAACCATCTATATCCCATAATAATAAGAGTCCTTCATGCAAACTGAGGAAATGAAAATATTACCATTTCTTATAAAGTAGGTTTTTAATGATAACAAATTGCTTGAATGTCTCAGTACTGTTCATACTGTATATAATCCTTCATTATACCACATCATTTATTGTATATTTCTGTGAGTTAAAGGGTTATTTTGCATATAGTGTAGCAAGGTATCTGCATGTATAATGTTTTTTTTTATGATAAACTTTCTATCAAATCAGGGGGGTAATTCTGTGTCTCCTGCTTTAGGAAGAGTGCTCCATTTCAGGAGTAAATTTCATTTTACATTGCGGTTACTAAATTATAGTAATCTATTGAGTTTAGCAAACTAATTTATCATTACGTCACACAGATAATATTTACATAATCCAGTGAAGCATTTATGACTGTTTAAACGTCACGTCTTCCTGTCATATTTTAATTCGAAGGTTGTGCAACATACAGTGAAGACTTAAAAAGTGCAATTTTTAAAACAAGACATCACAAGTCTGCCGGTAAGACTCCAAGTCCTTTGTTATCGCGCCCTTTCCACCTTCCCGGAAAAGCGGGTGCTGGGTGGTGAGGCCCGAACGACTATAACAACCACCATCTAACGCTTTGTTCCTCCGTGCGAAGAACTTCTCCATGAAGGAAAGCTTGATCACACATTTTTAAGCCAGCTGTTGTGTTGGGACGCACACGCTCAGACGGCGGTTTTTGACGCGAGTCCATGTGTGATTATGAATCATTTAACGAGATTCCGGAATGCTTTTGATGGTTTGGGGGGGAACACAAATGTTCTAAATGAGAACTTCAGGAGGCCATTTGCTATTGGTGGAATCTGATTGTCCTATCACCTCTGCGTTATGTAAACTAGTAAAAAATTATAGGGCGACACCGGGTAAGGAATCTATTAGGGCCCGTATCCTTTGATCATGCCGTGGAGAATGGAGGCGATCCAGGGGAATGACTGTGAATCAAAATCTCCACGCGTGTGATGTGCTTTTAATGTGGGGCGCATTGAGAGCGTCGCGCCTGCAGAGCGGAAACAACGGCGCCTTCTGCTTTATTCAGACAAGCACCTGTATCGGCCGGCGGGGCGAAAGCACTGCTGCCAGGGCTCATTGAAGTGATTCAAATGGTTGCATTGTAAAGGTCCCCCAGAATACACCCCCGACCCAACCCCACGCATACACTATTCCATACCGCCCAACCCTGCCGCCACACGCAAGCCAGCTCGCACACAGACAAGTACTAAGGCCGCGTTTACTCTCGTTTCCAGACTTGGATGGTTGCTCGCTCTCCCGGAATGTTCTGGAATCTGCCAGACCCTTGCGGGTTAATGTCAACTGGCAAACGATGCGCCTCATCCTTCAATCCCCTGCCAAAAGGCACAAGAATTTTTTTTTTTTAAATGAACTCAAACTGTCTAATTAAGAATGACTGAAATGAGGCGTTTGACATGCCGATAGTGGCCACTATGTTTGTGTGTCTTGGTCTCGTGCATGGGCACACCTGTGTGGGAGCGTGATTGGCTCAGGGGGCACACCTGTGTGGGAGCGCGATTGGCTCAGGGGGCACACATGTGTGGGAGCGTGATTGGCTCAGGGGGATGGTCAGGTGTGTGGAGGCTGTGGCTTATTGGACATTGTGGGGAGGGTGGGGGGGGGCACTCTGATAAGTAGGCTCTCTGCTTAGATTTTATTGTGATTGCAATTCTTACCTCGTGGCTAATTAGCAGTAGCTAGCAGTAGGTAACAGTAGCCCCAAAACCCACAAGTCCTATCACGGGCCCTAGACACACCGTCAATCACAGACTGACAAGCCCACAGCCCTGATTCGAATGTCTGTAACGAGCCGAGAATGTTAAGCCCTGGAACAACACAGGATCTTTCTGTCTGACTTAAGCTAATTAAACCCCAGAACCTAAATCTCAAACTCCACAAGCTTCTTTAACTGAGTTTCGATCTGAAGCACCAATCAGTGTGTCTCTCCCGTGCTCACGGCAATATCGAATATGTATTCCAGCAGGACCCCGGTTCATTTGTACACTTCATTTGCTTCTTTTTTGTGTCTGAGATGCATCTGACTTACGCATATTCTTCAACGGGCTAAAGGACACACCTGACGTCTTCTGCCATGCTGGTCGGCAGTGAAACACTTCCAGGGCTCCAGCGCTCGCGGTTCATTTAGCTTTTTAATCTGACGGTCGTTAGCCAGCACTTATAAATTAGACTTGACAGCCCAAAGCTGAACTGCTCTGCAGCCTATAACTGTTATCAGTACATTCCTGATGAAGGACAAAAAAAAATAATAGAGATGTTTTCATTGGTTGGGAGGCTTGAGAGAAGAGCAGTGAGGAAATGCTAGCAAGCAGGAATGCTAGCCTGGACGTGGTGGTACGAGCCGTCCAGTCGTCACATGTGAGACTACGTGACTGTGTATGAGGCCTCGGCGCTGATCCTGCTTCCCATTCCCACCAGGACTGATTTCAAACGGGCCACCTTCGTCCTGATACTTGGCTCTCCTTGGTGTCCAGACCTTCCCCTACCGCACAGCTATGCGCCGAGTTTGTGAGGGTCGCACTCATCCATTCTTAAAAATGCAGATTCCTAACGAAGCGGCGAGGAAACGAGAAGAAGAACGAGGCCTCAAAAATGCCACAGATGAACACTGGCTGTCTGGCTGTATTGGTCACCTGCAGGTTGTTATAGCCCAAGAATCCTGCTGGAGGCGCTGTGGAAGGAAGTGGAGCGACGTTTTGCTGCCATGAGGGAATATCAGTGTGTGAGATGTTTTTAAACCCAGGAAAACAAACTATATTCACTTTCACTTTTCATTTTTTCCCCTTACTTCATATTGAAAGTAAGTTATGTGGGGGCATACTAGACCCCGCCCCCTTTGAGTTGGGGGCGGAGCCCAGACAAGGATTTACATTCTGGACCTGAGAAGCTGTCGCCAGGCCCCACCCTGCCAGAAGTCAGTCTTATCTCATAACCCAAACATTAACCTTGCATCTGTGGCGAATTCTACTGGGGCTGAGATCATTAATGAAGAAAAGGATTAATATCATCCAAGAAATACAGAAATGGAGTGATTGTCCAATCTGTCACCGGCGGCGACAAACTCCCTGAACAGCAGGTATTACACCAAGAAAATATGCTCTCTGTTTGTGCCGTGGTCTGGCTCATGTGTGCAGCCTTTTGGTATTATTGGGTGGGCATGGGGGCATAGGTAAAAAAAATAACCAACAAACAGTTCAGGGGGACATGGGCGTTGTCATGTTGCAGCAGTGAGCAGTTTCCGAAAAGGACCCAGTGAGAGGGATTGCACATATGTAACCATGAAAACTCCCTCCCTCACACACAAAAATCACTGTATGACTCTGATGTATCTAATTCTGTTAACACGAAATTGCTAATTATAATATTAGGGTGCGGTATTAGTTGACCCAGCCCCTTTCTGAAGAACAAAGCGTGACCTTAGCCTTAGAGTTCTCCTTCCTTTCCCCGGACATTAGGTCCCTGACACCTGCCAACCATGTTGTCACCTTCTACACACCCCAATATTCTCCACTGGCATGAAGTTCCTTCTCCTCAAACTGGAACTCTCCCCACTCGTGGCCTAAAGCTGTTGGTGCCCACATGGTTGTTAAAGCTAAGCACTACTTGTTCTCAGACCACAATAGAGACATGATGTAGCACTTGGTAGTTACGAAAAATATGACCTCTAACCAATAATACACTAGGGGGCAGTGTCGGGCTCAGCAGGCTAGGCCTCTGTGCCTTCGGTGGGAAGGTTGCCGGTTCCAATCCCATCATGCATTGGGTCCTCAAGCAAGGACCTTAAGCATCCAAAATGGTCCAGGGCAGCCAGATATACGGCTGACCCCGTGCTTCACTCTCAGCTGTACGGTGTATGTGAAAAGAGTTATGATGCACCTGTATTCCTACTTAACAAATGACAAATAAAGCATCACTTCATTTGTTTTCTGTTACAGAAAATGGGTAAGCTGGTAAATAAACTGTAAATATGAATTTAATATCATATGGACACCCGAGCCATGCCGTTGGGCAGAGGTCCTCAGATGATTAGGGATTTATTATAGAACACATCCAGACGTGTAATGTTTCCGCATTACTCTCACAACAACTAACAAAAACCTGTGGGAATCCGACTGTTCCCGATAGCGTCCTGAGGTCGCCGGTCTCGGAATGTTCCAAAAGCGAGCCAGAGCTGACATCACGATTCATTCACGTATCTCGGAAAATCCAGGATCCGTTTCTCCAGCGGGCCATGCGTGAGCTTTCCCAGAGTGCGCACTCACAGGACCTCCTTCCTGCTTCGAATACCGTAACGTCAAACACTCAGATTCTTGCTCGTCCCTTTCCCCCCCTCGACAGGGTAGAGCCCGCTCATAAATCCTCCACGCTGTGCTCTGAGGAATAGCCCGGAAGCACTGTGGCGATAAGAGAGACCCAGCTACCCGCTTTGCCAAAGCCCAGGCTAATACTCCTGCCGGAAGCTAAGCATGAAAGATAACTAATGCATGCTGGGAAAACAGATGGCATCAGTCATCTGAGCGATCCCAGCACCTAACCCTATCCCCCAACCTGTTTCCCACACCATGGCTTTCGTAGCGGTGCTCCAGTTTTCACTGGCAGCTGAGCCGGCCAATCAGATGTGATGGCAGAGAGCCAGGTGCACGGCCCGCTAACCCGTCACGCAGCGTGACTTCCAGAGGGGGTGGAGCCTCCCTGCCACAGATGTTGTTCGAATGCGTCACCTTTCACCATCCTGCAGGACTGCTGGTCTCTGCTGAGTCTTAACAAGCCGTCACGCTGCTTTACTGGAACGTGATTCGTCTGCCGGTTGCGGGATGGGGGTGGGGTCCCAACTCCTCTTCCTCCTCCTCCTCCTCTTTTTTCAATAAAATTTATGAAGCATGAAAATGACTTCAGTTTGGACCTGATGGGGGGACAGCAAGGGCTTCATAGTTGTTCAAGGTCCCAGCCTGGGCAGTGGGGAGGGGGGGGGGTGCAAGGGGAGCAATCTAAGCATAATTAGGTCTAGTTGTTCTTATTGGTTGATCCCTTCAATCACCTTTACAACCTGTCAATTAGCACAAATGGTCTCCAGGGGGGTGAATTTGGTGGAAGCAAATGGGAGGGGGGGGGCAATAAAACACATTGTTAAAGCAAATTATAGGGGCAGTAGGGAGCATTATCCTGTTCTCCTGTCGTTTGAGATTGTTCAGTTTCTGTTCTGTCTTTCGAGATTGTTCAGTTTCTGTCCTGTCTTTCAGTACAATCACCAAAATCAGAGTTTTATTTCACAGCCGATATGCTGTTCAATATCTTTAAAAATATACAGAAAGACATTTAAGATGATTGAAAAACTCCAGGCGAAGTCTGATATTCATCACTCTGACGAATACGTTCAACCGACTGGTGAATCCAGCAGTTATCAGATTTAAGAAGAACGACATTATGATTAAAAAAACAAGCTGCTTGAGAGCATTGGGAGAAGCTGAGGTTCATGAGGCGAGACTGAGTCCAGGGAAAATGAAGATCCGGCACATTCATGCATCCTGAGTGACTTTGAGCCCCCCCCATATCCCGGGGTGGTGTGTAAATGAGAGGGCGGCCTACCAAGGTCCCCGCTTGGGAGGCATATGCCACGGCCGCATAGCCATTGGCGTTAAAGTGTGCCCCTCCCCCCCCCACCCCTCAACCTGCCACATGGCCAGATCCTCAAAATCCACAAGGATCTGCAGCCATCATGTGGGGTGGGGCACCAGGGGACTTCCGGCACCTGCTCACCTCTTAGGGTGGGGGCAGGAGTGCTGTCAGTAAATTGTGCCAATCAGGGGATGGATGGATGGATGGATGGATGGATGGATAACCCCCTGGGCACAGAGGCTGACACCTTTTTGATTTTTTCGTGAAAACATGTCGGAGCATATTAGCAAGGCAGAGCCACACTCCGTGACTCCTTGGCATGTTAATTAGAAATGTGTCAACATGCACCAAACTACCTCCTTGCTGAAAGATTATAATGTGCTAAACAAAATCCGCGTGCCACATTCTCCAGGGACAGTCAGACATGGACGGAAACAGCTGTCGCACTTAGCGTCAATCGGTTTTGACAGCGATGAGGTGGACGTTCACGTGAGGCCAACGCCCTGGAGGACCACCCAAAGACTGGCCGCTAGGGGGCACTCTGAGCTTAACGTCCAGGAAATCGGCACCCCATCACGTTTGAGCCGGAACGGCGCAAGCCGGACAGGAGCTTTCTGGGGCGGCGCCCGCATCCTGAAGAGTGTCAGGGGGGCGGGAGAAAGCAGAGGTGGTGACAATGTGAGCTTTGTGCTTCGGTAAAGATCACGTGGCGGTAATGAGCGCCATCAGAGGAGTGGCCTGCACTGCTAGGTGGTCCGGGACCAGAGTTTCACTTTTGGGGCGGAAAGAAAAGTAAAACGGGGTCATCGCGTCGCTTGGAGCAGAAAAACGCGGAGAAGCTGGAGAGAAATTCTGGATTCATCAAAGGCCGCCGTGGAAACAGCTCATTATTTTTAATGTATTATTTTTTCTCTGTAATTGACTCGGACGGGAGTGGAGGTAGAGGGCTGTGAGCAGCACAGGCAGCACATATAGACTGCATGGATTTATATACATAAAGATACAACTCTGGTAGCACTAAATATTAATCACAGTCATTTCTGCATTGCCGAGGTATTTCAGTTGATAACTCCAGTATGGCAATAGCTACACACTGCATATTTTTGAGTATGCGCTGCAGTATGAGTGCATACTCTTATATAAGTACATACTGCAGTATAAATGCATACTGCAATAAAAATACATAATATACTGTGATAAAAGTGCAAGTCACAAGGTCACTAATGAGGAAGAAAAGGCTGGATTTCTCACTGCATCAATCAGAGAACCATGATGGAAGTTCAACAGCATCCAGGAGGATGATTCAATGTGTGTCTGCATCACAGTTGTGGGGCTGGAACCAAAGGGGAAAGACCTCCTGTAGCCATTCACGCCATTGGCCACACATCAGCATAAGGTGGCCATTGAACCCATTGCCCCATAAATCACATAAATGGCATCTGGTCTGGGATGTATTGCAACCTTAACTCCACTCCACTCAACCTTAACTTTACTCCAGAACCTCCCATGACCCTGACCAGGATAAGTGGGTAAAAGATGGATGATGGATGGATGATGGATGGATGGATGGATGGATGGATGGATGGATAACACCATATTACTACACAGATATTATCCCTACTGTTCATCTCAGAGCCCTGATATGACGCTTAAATCTGAAGTCATCTTCCTCAAATATGTATTTTTTGGTCACAATCTTTCTGCAAAACGCTGCATCTCCTTTCCCTCCCTACATATCACATCTGCAGTTTTTTTTTGACATCTACCCACAGGATCCATCAAAAGCTTGGTAGATGAAAAGAACATTTCACCTTATTCTTCATACAGAGCCCATTTTCAGGGTGGCTGCCGGTGACCAAGAGCTTCCTCGCAAGACGTCTGTGATGCCCCTCCACTGCCCTACACAACCACTGCAGTGAATGGGGTGCATCAGGACTAGAGCTGAAGATCTCAGCCCGAACCAGACGGGTTCGGGCTTGATTTCTATCATCTTACACGGGCTCGGGCTTGCGCAGTAAATGAGTGGTCAGGTGATGCATTTCGATTAGTGCGAGAAAGATGCGAAAATGGATGCTGAGGAGGTGAAACGGAGACTAGCCTCTGGAATAAATGATGTTTAAAAAATGTATCAATGACTCGTTCTTGACATGTGAGCACGTGAGCTGTGTGCGTGCGCACATTTGAATAATGTCGGGCTGTAAACGGGTTCGTTTTAAAAAGCTGTCAATCAATATGTACGTGTCGGGCTCGGGCCGAATTCTGTCGGGTTCGGGCCTTGTCGGGCCTAACTTTAAAGGCCCGATTACAGCTCTAATCAGGACTAGACAGGTTTTATACTTCTGTTTGGTTTGTGTAGAATCTGTAACACTTTTTTTTCACTAAGCTTTTGATCCCGTATCCGAAAGTATCAATTTAATAACTGGTTGTCCTGCATGGAGGGATTCCCTGCATTCTAAGGCATGCACCATGCATGCACAAGGCGTGCTCTTTTCCCAGCATGCTGCTAATTTACGCAGCTCGGTCACGCAGAACAGCACTAGGTAATCACAAGGGAGCTGCTGGTTGTCAAGGCCCTGGCCTTGTTTAATCATTAACCCCTATGTGCTGAGAGCCATGTGCTTACAAAAAAAAGCTGCATGGAGAGAAAATAGAGCGGAAATGATGATTAAAGAGAAAGGGAAATGAGAGGAGATGGAGAGGAAACAGAGAGAAATGGAGATGAAATAAAGAGGAAAGAGAGGAAACTGAAAGGAATCAGGAAGAAAACTGAGGGGAAATCGAGCGTAATTAGGACACAGAATGGAAATTGAGAGGAAATGGAGAGGAACCAGATGGAATCAGTGTAAATCGAGAGGAAGCAGGGATAACTGAAAGGAAACGGAAAGAAAATGGAGAGGAATTAGAGGGGAAAAATGGAGCGGAAACATGGAGGAAGCAGAGAGGAAGTGGAAAGGAAATGAAAAGTAATCAGAGAGGATACAGGGAGGAAGCAGAGAGGAAATTGAGAGAAAAAAGGAGAGGAAGTGGAGAAGAAATGAAAATGGAGAGGAAACAGGGAAAAAGCAGATGTGAAAAGGAGAGGAACCAGATGGAATCAGTGTAAATCGAGAGGAAACAGGGAAGAAGCAGATGTGAAATGGAGAGGACATGGAGAGGAAATGGGGGCACTGCCACTCCAGCTGTGAAAAGCAGTAAGAGCGACTGACTGATATGAAGAATCTGCAAGATTCAGACTCACTCTCAATATTCAATCTAGACTAAAAGCTCATTTAGTCTGGGTCATAGCGACTCTAATTCTAGCTCTAACTAACGACTGACTCCTAGTTAGACCTGTTGTGTGAGGTGTAGAGTTGGCTTTGGGTGAACTGAACTCTAGCTTCACACCCCCTTGTGGACATTTCAGGGACTCCCCATGCCTGCATTCCCACTTGCCTCTCCCTCCTGCTCATGCTGCCATAGCCATATTTGCCAGAGCCCTTCTGCTTTGACGTCTCTCCTGTGTGCCATGCTGCTGCACCACTGTTCATCCTGCCATCTGAAGCAGCACCAGCTCCTGGCTGCCATCACCAGTCCTCTGCTTCAAGACTAAAATATTGATACTGTGGCAGTGTGAATTAGGACTTTGCCATCTTGCTCATTTGACTTCCTCTGCCAGGCCCTGGAGGACGACCTCCCCGTTTGAGTCTGGTTCCTCCCAAGGTTTCTTCCTTCTGGGGAGCTTTGCCTTGCTACTGTTGCCTCTGGCTTGTTCATTGGGGCTTTGGGCGGGCACAATGTAAATCTCTTAGAGACAATGTAACATGAAAATGCATTATACAAATAAAATTGAATTGAATTGAATTGAATTGAATTGAATTGAATTGAATTGAA
>JAABNX020000106.1:8361960-8392311 GCA_015163995.2 Mormyrus lacerda | reverse complement strand
GGGGGGGGGCTGGGGTTGGGGGCAGCCACAGCCAGAGCGTTTATATATAAGACAGTGACCTCATCTTTCAACACTTTTCCCTCAGAGTCACGTGGGCTGGATTTACCACTAAACTAACCACAGATGGTCCAAGGGACCGGCACTGGCTTGGTCCGGCCTGGCATCCCTCTGGCTCACAGTCTGCAGCCCTTTGGACAAGAAGGGAACGGGTCGGCCTCGGCCTGGCTAAGGATAGGGGACCTTCACAAAAGCAGGGGCCTTTCTGGAACTCGGCATTTACACAATGATTAATTATATTTAGCTTTGTTTTGAATGCCTAACAAATATTATTAAAAACATAAACATGTGTATCGCTGTTATTGATAATTTTCGCCCTTCAGGCTCAATAAATGGTTTTGGGCAAATAGTTTGAAACATCAGTGAGAAAAGGAATCCTTTAAATCTTGGAGAGCAGCGCATACGGGAAGGGCGCCGGGCGCGCGGCGTTTTTATGACGACCTTCACCCCCCCGCCTCTCGTTTGGCACAATCCTGAGCGGCGGCAGACGCGTCTCTCAGAAACTAAAAAAATTCCTGTGTTGTTCAAAAGCTGCCAAATGGTAAGCGGGGTTTATAAAACATGCTGTAAATGTTGATAAGGATTCTGGGAAATGTGCTGTCTGGGTAAAGGCCCGCCATGGCTGCGAACATTCCGCCTGTCTGAAACACCGGCCTGTGGTCGCCAGCGGGTTCAAAGGGCAATAAGCTGCCCTCCCCCGGCGGATTCTCACTTTGGCTCATTGCCCCTTTCTGTCTGCCAGGTGCGCTGGTCAATCGCCGCCTTTGAAGATGAATGATCCCGCCAAGCAAAACCATTCTAATATCCCGACTGGTTCAAACATTAACCTGAATTTCCTTTGTGGCTCTGGTGTGAGACATGAGCCGATTCTCCATCCTAAGCAGCGGTGATCTGTGACTTGTGGTTGCATGAAGACATTTTATGACATTCGCAGATTAAGGCTTTGGGCAAAACAACCTCTAAAATACTTAAAGGTGTACACACATACCCTTTAATGCACTACAGCA
Organism: Mormyrus lacerda; assembly: GCA_015163995.2. Lineage (NCBI taxonomy): Eukaryota > Metazoa > Chordata > Actinopteri > Osteoglossiformes > Mormyridae > Mormyrus > Mormyrus lacerda. The sequence continues at coordinate 8,391,247 of JAABNX020000106.1, read as the reverse complement.
GCCTTTCCCAACACGGTCTTCGGAGACCCACAGATAGGACACGCTTTTGCTAACAATATCATTCTTTCGTGTTAACATTACAAATACAAGGAAATAAGTGCACAATTGTCCCTTTTCTGAATGTCTTTCACATTTAAGCCTGCAGACGTCTCCATCCTTTCTCTGACAGCTGTCAGGTTCCAGCTGATGGACTCACAAGGAGGAGGATTATTATACTATATTCTATATACTATATTAATTTTGATGGGGTAAATCAGCCTGGTCTTCCGCCTTGACTATTAGAAAAGATCTAAAAGTAATAAGCGCAAGACAGCGCCCCCTATCGGTAGGGGAAGTAAAGCTCTGTGCAGGATTATCCCGCCAGAAGAGGAACCTCACACAACACGCTAAGCTCTGAGATTCCGGCAGTTTCGACCTGTGCCACATGGTGGGTTGTCCTTGCCCCCCCCCCCCCCCGATAACACCTGAAACAGGACCATTGGGTAACCTGTGAAGAAAGGATCACAGGCAAGGTGGATGTGCTTTTCTGCTGCTGTGGAGGCCATGACAGAGGGCTCCATCCAGCAGTCAGCTATGCTCCTGTAGTAGCCAAAGAGCCAGGCAGGACCAGGACTCTCGCTTAAAAGGTCCTACAGTGGTCAGAGAGGCAGGCAGGATCAGGACTCCCCCTTGGAAGGACCTGCATTGACCAGAGAGACAGGCAGGACCAGGACTCCCCCTTAAAAGGTCCCACAGTGGCCAGAGAGCCAGGCAGGACCAAGACTCTCCCTTAAAAGAACCTTCAGTGACCGGAGAGACAAGCAGGACCAGGACTCTCCCTTAAAAGGACTTGCAGTGGCCAGAGAGCCAGGCAGGACCAGAACTCCCCCTTAAAAGCACTTGCAGTGGCCAGAGAACCAGGCAGGACCAGAGCTCCCCCTTAAAAGAACCTGCAGTGACCAGAGAGACAGGCAGGACCAGGATTCCCCCTTAAAAGGTTCAGCAGTGGCCAGAGAGACAGACAAGACCACAATTCCCCTTTAAAAGGACCTGCAGTTCCCACAAAGTTGGAAGCATGGAGTTGTCCAAAATGCAGGGATAGGAAGGACCAGGATGCCTCTTTCACTACTTCCCTGGACCCTCTGTTCCACAATGCATGGCCTCCTGTATTCCTCATTCCTCTGCATGCTGCTTTTATCCTGATTATTCAAACACCGTTTCCCCTCGTCTCTCCCCGCTCTCAGACAGGCTCAGGCAGGATGTTGCAGGACTTTCTCTCATTCACACCGAGATGAAAGATTCCCCCATCTTGCATACACAGCCTTAAATATTTCCTTTTACTACAAGACAATGACACACCAGTTACTCCCCTGCCCACTGGTTACAATTTAAATGTTTATGGTATCAGGGAATCTACAGAGATGGAATCTACAGTTCCAACTGTCACCCCCCCCCTCCCCCCTCCCCCGCCACAAGCTTTTTCGTATGTCAGGGAGCAGCTTTGACCCTGCGGTCGCGGGACCCCCAGACACCTCTACGGATCTGGAGGCCGACCCTGTCCCTTCTAATCGAATAGAACTGAGACTGCACTTCATGCTTTAATCTCCAACCCATTGCATTAGAGGGGCTTTCATGTGCCCGTGCCCCCCCCCAGATCAATATTATACATATACTTCAAAAGTAATTCATACAGGTATAGGGGTACCAATCAGTGAAGTGCACTTCAAGGGGGAATGTGGAGCATTAACAGTGTATGACTGTGCGTGTGTCCCCAGAACGTTCCATTCGGCAGGTTCTCCTCAGGTCTGCTTACTTCTCAGTGCAGCCAACAGACTGATCCAGTGCAGAGGATGTTTTTCACTGTAGGTTTTGTTTACGTACCTCGTCACTGGGGCCTCCTGGGTGGGTGTTACTTGTGCTGTTTTCTCACTGAGATTCAAAGAGATTATTGGTAATAAGGCAAAGTCTGGTGAGCTGAGACCGTCTCCATAATCCTTGGTGATGGAGCCCCTGTGATTTTTTTCCATCTCGAGGACCCCAGTGAGTCCACTTACCAAAAGAAAGCAAACCTCGCTTTCTGTCCTGCCCCACACATATTTTATTAACACCTGAGAGGCTATTTTAAGATATATCAGTGTCTTTCTTTCTCTGACTCATCAAATATCAGTGCAGGTGGTCTTTTGCCCTGTACAGTTACTTTGGAAAGGTTTCCTCCACAGTCAGGAACAGTACAGGTCTGTCCAAGTTTTCAAAATAAGGGCATTTTTGCAGAACAGACATGTGCGACTTTACACAGCTACGACCCTTTGATCCCAATTTCTTTGTATCTTTGAAAGCGTCATTATTCCAAAAGGGTCATGGATAGATTTTAAATATGCAACTCGGCTGAGTTAAAACGTGCCTGCAAGTTGAGATGAGTTGGAGGCCGACCCTGTCACCTTAAAGGTGTATCTGTCACCAGAGTCCACACCTCTGCTTTGCATGGCTCTGGGCTGTCCAGGGGCAGAGAAGGTACACAAATTCTCTCTAGCGTTTGGAACAATAAAATTTGTCCCCATTCTGGAAAAAAAATGGACGCACCACTTCTACCTTGTTTGATCCCCAAAATACATGAGTATGTGATAGTAGAACTGGAAACACTTACTACAGACCAAGTTACTGAAGGTACAGTAGTGTGCAAAAGTCTTGGGCAGTAAATGAATATGTAAGGGTTTTATCTGGGTAGTACGTCTATATTTGCGTAAAAGAAAAAGACAATTTAACTTTAAAGGATACTAACAATAACACAATAAAAACTAACAAGTAATTCTTTTGTTCTCCAAAAAGTTACTGGTATCTAGTTGGGTGACTAGATACACCAATTCAGTTCCCAAGCCTGTCCTCTCCTATTAAATGAACACATTTATGTTATAATGTGCTTATTAAATTTCACAGACAGCTCACTTAATTAATTAATTCCTTTAAATTAGTCAATGAGATATTCAGCCAACAAAGGTGAGGGTTAGTGGTCGAGTAAAAAAACTTTGTGGTCTATTGGACAGTTGCTGGACATACCGGAATGATTTTGGGAGAGCTTTTGAAGTGGTTAAGCTGACATTGACTATACAGACAAAAATACTGGGACACACCTCTTAATCATTCAATTCAGGTGTTTCATTCAGACCCATTGCCACAGGTGTACAAAATCGAGCACCTCGCCTTGCAGTCAGGGTTACAAACATTTGTGAAAGAATGGGTCATTCTGAAGAGCACCCTCAGAGGATGCCACCTTTGCATTAAGACCATTTGTGAAATTTCTTCCCTGCTAGATATTCCATGGTCAACTGTAAGTGGTATTATTGCAAAGTGAAAGCATTTAGGAGCAACAGAAATTCAGCCACAAAAGTGGCAAACTATGTAAAGTAACAACAGGGTTGCAGAGTGCTGAGGCACAGAGTGTATAAAAGTGGCCAACGCTCTGTTGACTCAATAACTGCAGAGTTCCATAACTGGCATTAACTCCAGCACACAAACTGTGCACTGGGAGCTCAATGGAATGAGCTTCCATGGCCGAGCAGCTGCATGCAAGCCTCACATCACCAAGCGCGATGCCAAGCGTCCGATGGAATGTTGTAAAGCACGCTGCCACTGGACTCTGGAGCAGTGGAAACGCGCTCTGTGGAGTGACGAATCACACTTCTCTGTCTGGCAGTCTGATGAATGAGTCTGGATTTGGCAGATGCCAGGAGAGCATTACCTGCCTGACTGCAATGTGCCGACTGTAAAGTTTGGTGGAGGAGGGATAATGGGGTTAGTGTGGGGTTGTTTTCCAGAGGTTGGGTTAGGTCCCTTATTTCCAGTGAAGGGAACTCTTAATGCTTCAGCACACCACGACATTTTGGACAACTCTATGCTTCCAAGTTTGTGGGAACAGTTTGGGGAAGGGCCTTTTCTGTTCCAACATGACTGTGCCCCAGTGCACAAAGCAAGGTCCATAAAGACATGGTTGGGTGAATTTGGTGTGGAAGAACTTGACTGGCCCACAAAGAGCCCTGACCTCAATCCCATAAGACACCTTTGAGATGGACTAGAGCGGAGACTGTGAGCCAGGCCTTCATGTCCAACATCAGTGCCTGACCACACAAATGCTCTTCTAAATGAATGAGCAAAAATTCAAACAGACACAATCCACAATCCCAGAAAGGTTAGAATCCCTGACCAGCAACCACTGAGGTACCCTGAGCAAGGTACCGCCCCCAAGCACTGCTCCCCAGGCGCTGAATTAGCTGCCCCCTGTTATGTCACATTGGCACATATCCCCGTACGCAACACTTTTTTTTTCTGAGCGCCAATTTCACCTAGTACGACTTCTGCCCGCTACTCCCGCCGCGCAGCAGCGTAGCATGTGTACTCCCAGCATCCTAGTTCTTTGTACTTGCATGTACCCTTAAAATGATGTTGAATAATGACTTACGAACATTTCAAGTTACAAACGCCCATTCGGAAAGTAACTCGTTTGTTTGATAAACATAATAACTGTACACCAACATAAACAATAATTTATACATTTTTCTTTGACTGGCTAAGATGTTTGCACGCACAGAACTGTTCATAAACAATACTATACAAATATATTAAACAATGATTAGACGGTTAAATAATAACATTTCAGGACTGATTAAACATCAAAGTGTTTTATGTTGAACCAATAGTTAGTAGCAGGCTCAGGCTGTGGTTCAAATGTCTGTTTAATATTGAGTAGCCCGGCCTGGCTGTATGAATGATTGAGTGATGCATTTTGGTTAGTACCTACTAAATGACATTAACTGCACTGTTTTCAGGGCGATGTAAGTGACCCCACGATTATGAAGAATGGTCTATTCGGAAGATTCACGTTTTGCTCTGAATACGAGACATGCGGTTTCTGTGATGCTTTGTCAAAAATCACAAAAATAAATGTATATATATTCTCCCCAGACATTCCAAGCAAGATGTGCCCCCCTGTCGAATCCATTATTGAACATACACCTACACCCTTGGGACTGTTCTTCAGAGAGCATGCCAGAACCCAAGCATGACATGGTGATTGCTTCAACATTTTGCAAAGTTCTGCAATATGTACTGGGAATGTTAGTATTCACAATTACCCACAATTCTTTGTGGTACAATGTTGTCTTCGTGTCATATATTTAATGTGCCGCAGACCTTGGCCTTGTCATCCATCTTTCTTTTCCCAGATTTTCCATAGTTGGATATTGCATCTTATGACATTCTAGCTAGGCACCAAAATACACAGCCTTTAAGCCCCCATAACCCACGTCACCCTCATCCCAGATTTAGAAAAAAAAAAGAAAAGAAAAAAAAAACTCCCTCACACAGAGGTGTCAAGCAATCATTCTTCTCCTGTTTGGAGCTCCGTGTTTGCTTTAGCTAAAGCAACCCCCAGCCCCCTTTCATTGGGACGCCTCCTCTGATGACATTGCCTACAAAAACACAAGAAAGGAATGTGTTGCGAATGCACCGCCTCGCTGACAGCAAGATGGATGCAGCCAGTGACGATCTTTTGTGCCGGTATCAGACACTCTCATGCTGGTTCGGGAAAAAAGTTTCAAGGATATTCAGAACGATTCATTCCCATCGCGGAGCATTTGTGTCGGAACTGGTCTGTTTGCTTTTCGAGCGTATGGACACGATTGCCATTCAACACGTGGACACAAGAAGCCAGTGCGTGTTTTTTATTTCTTCGAAGATTAACAGCAAATTGGTATATCCTCAAAAGTCAATAACATTCAGAGTTACAAAGCTGTTCGTGCTTTGAAGCATTGAGTCAGTGGCTGTAATCATCAAATTTAATTTTGTTCTACCACTGTTAATTAGAAAAAACTAGAACCATATTAACAGATTTAACTGACATTTATTAGTGTTACCGCAAACAGCACTGAGTATCTGCATAACGTCAGTGCTGATTTTGCCTCGTCAGAACAAACGACTTAAGCACGATCGCGGTAAGTGATCCAGCTGGATTCAATCCGATTCCTGCACAACCACCGGAGACAAAATGCTTTCCGTTTATACCCGCTATAACGGTGACAGCGGTAGCTTTCATTCACAGGACGACAAAAGTTGCACTTTAAAGAAGGCCTATGTCCTTATTCCGAAGGCCTACATATAGGCAGATTATTGCAACTCACTCCCTCACTACCACCAATATTTATCTTTTAATATCTTATTACAATATTGTTAGTGTTCCCTCCTGAAAAGGTACAGGTTACAAATGACCAGGAATGATCCTTGTGAATGAATGAACGCGACGTTCTTTCATGTAATATTATTTTTAGAAACCACCTTTGGATGGCGTCGTTCTCCTCTTCGTTCCATTAAATGACATTATTGCGAGCAACCTGCAGCGCTTTCCCTGCTCTTTCCATAAACCAGCATGTGCGGCAGATGCTTAAATGAATGGGAAAGGGAGACCGAGGGAAAAATAAGCCGGACCTCGAAAAGCTTAACATACGTGGCCTGTAAGTGTTAACTATAATAATGTCTGTTAGCACAACTCAACAGTTATTGATAGATCCAATTAAACCAGTCCACACGGCAGAATTTCGGCTTTTATCTTAAAGCCGATGGTTTTACGCGTTTACGCGACCAGAATTGCTCAGGTTTATGCAGGGTGCTAAACACGACAATAAACCGATCGCTATCTTTCACCAGGTCTGATTAAACACCTGCCATCCTAAAATACAAACACGCATTGTCACTTGCACTCGGGCTGATAGCCGAAGCTCCAGTCGGAAACACCACGACTGTCTGCCTGTGTATTGCGCTTCTATGCTCGCTCCCGATTGCCCGCTTCAGTGCGATTAGATAATTTCCTCCGCTTTAAACTTCACATCATCAATGGGGGCGTGCAGGGGAATATATTCATGCGGTTTCGTTGACATCAAACAGGCCCAGCCTTTGAAGAAAACTGCCTAATCAATGCCTTAATTATGTGAACACGGATTATAAATATGCCGGACTAATATTTTACGGTCACTATCAGCAAGAATAACAACGAGGGGGACATTTCGTCTGATTATCGATTACTATTATTCCAGTAGGTAGTAGCAGTAGCAGCAGCAACCGTAGTAGTCGTCGTAGTGGCAGCAGTAGTAGTATAGTAGTAGTAGTAGTAATAATAATAATAATAATAATAAACTAACGACATATGTTCCTGCATTACTTTTTCAAAGAGACCAAATGAAAATTCTGTCATTGGCCTGTTGTTTAATTTATAAAGGCCTATAGATTTTTAAATACATATTTAAGTAAAACTGCTACAGAACCTGGGTTTATAACCGATAAACGTTTCGGTACTGTGAATAATTAGATAATTAACTTGTTTTGATGCAGAGGAAATTATATGCTTCAGGGGATATTCGATAGTGGAAAACGATGTAGGCTGCACTGCTAGATCCCACCGATACGATTCGCTGCCGGTGCATTTGGGCGAATATGGTCAATTAAACCGCATTCAAATCAACTTCAAACACAACTTATTACAAGCCTAAATCAAACCGAATCAACTATTTAGTAGCATAAAATTAATTCATATTCTTGAACGTAGAATTAATTCCAAGAATAACAGTTTCAGATTAGCCCGAAATAGAAGAATTTTATTCGTAGATCTATTGTGGTTTTAACATAAATAGGCCTAGGAATGACTAATAGGATAGCTGATAATTATATGATAATAAGTAAAATATTTGCAAAAACGTTGAAACAACCAAAGTTATAGGCCTATATTTTCTATCCTTAATTGTGTTTTATGGGTGTATTTATTTGGTCTTCATGGGTAGAAATCAAACAAAACATTTAAAAACATAGGCCATCAGAGGTTATTCACCTTAAAATTATATACCTATATGTAGGCCTACATATTCATATTTGTGTGTTATACAGTGTTTTTCAGCTTGTTGTAGTATTTTATATATGTTTTTAGATTCATGTTTTAAAAAGACAGAAATTATTTTTAAGTAGGAACCCGTTCCGGATGTTGGCTATCATCATCTTTACAGCTACTTTAAACGGCGACCCTACAGTTTGGCGCGAGTTCCTGGGGACGCTAGCAGGTAAAGACGATGTGAAAGAATCTTTTTTTTTTAATTTTTAAAAATTTTTAAGGTTAAAACTTAAAAACTTAAAATGTTTAAAAAAAAAAAAAAAAAAAAAAAACGCCACGTTTGAATCGCGTTCGCTGATTTTACAAACTTTTTTCCAGTTAAAATTCGATGAGTATAATAGTGCCAAAACATTATTATATAATGTATGCCCTGTTGTGGTGGGTTTTCCTTCGATTCCATTTCTGTTGACCTATTCATTGTTACTTGCCTCTTTATTAATGAATTTATTTTTTTAGAGAACTAACGTGTTTCCTGTTTTATTACAGTGACATTTTTATTCCCTATCAAAAATCTGTCTCTGGATCGATTACTGCTGCTATTTGTTACTGTTTCTAATAAAAGGCCACGATGTCAGCTTTCTGCACGTTCAATTATCGCTGCTTCTGATGCCACTGTTATGCAGGACTGACTGTTAATTACGCATTTTCGTGCTAAATTACCAGGGTTCGTTTTTTGTGTCCCACTGTGCTGATGGCGGTGATGAAAATTGTACTTTTTGATGATGTTTTTTGTTGTTGATATCAATAATATAAATCATTCTGCTTCACATCAGGTCATGACCCCTGTGGTGAAAGTATGTTGTCCCGCTTAACAATATTGGGTCAGAAGTTGTAATTTTAATAAGTACAAAAAAGTAAAAAATACAGTGATAACTAAATGCAGCACCCATTTTGAAATATATTTGAAAAATTTAGAAACTATGTGTTAGGCCTAATAAAATGTTGCATTATATAATTTATTATTAACAGCCTTTAACTATAAAACGCAGTTTTATTTTGTAATTATATTTCAGAAACGAAACTTTCAATTTTTAAAATGATTGCTAATGAAACCTGCGCCAGTTACTTTGGTCGTTCGGGTGCGCATATTGCTCTGCTGTATACGCACAAGCAAAAGTGTATTTCTTCTCCCTGTCTCCTTTGTGCGGTAATATACGTGTGTACAGGTATTTTTCTAATAAGCAACAGATGATCATACAACTCTGGACATATATTTTCTATAGGATACATAAACGGTAAATATAAACGTAAACATCAGCTCACCGACACACTCGTTGGCTTCTCGGGCTGTAGCGCGCTGCCAAGGTCGATCGTAATGAAACGGTTTACATCTGTCACACTCCGGGCCCGCAGTGTTGTGCTTGCATTCGCAAACAAGGTTTCCTTCCCGGTCTTTCACGCACCTCGACGCGTGGCCATTGCACTTGCAGCGACCGCCAACCTGCAAGTCCGAGACGGCGTAGAAATAGGAGTCCCGCGCGAGCTCCGAGTCGTCCTCGTTCTCGTCCCCAAAAGTGTGCAGGCGGCTGAATGTCACTTTGATATCGGTAGCGGTGACCCAGTCCTGAAGCACAGGCGAGTTATCAAAGTCATGTGCCGAGGGTCTACCATCCAAGGTGCTGAATGCAATAAGACCCCCCGAGAGTGGATGCATATCCGTGTGAGAGTCTGTGCAGATGGCTTCTTGTTCGTTCTGCTTGGTTATCGCTGCCTTGTTTTGTTTATTATACATTTTCCTGCACTGCGTGGAATAAAACTGGAAAGGGACCCAGGTTTTTCCGTAGTCCATTGACTTAAATATCGCCATAGATTCGGGTCTTGGGGAGCAAAACTGCAGGCTCACGTAAGTCACTTCAAATTTTTTACCCAATGACAGTGTTAACGTGACATTTTGCGGGTACTGGACGTAGTTTTCCGATTGCCAACAAGTGAGATTATGAGGGTTGTTAAGATCTGTCAAATATGCCGGTGGATGATGCTTCTTAGGGTCACCGGCATCGCAAATGTGACAGTTCCTGTTCCTCTCGTCTCCTTTTTCCGTCACTACGCAGTACCTAGCGGGCGGTTTTCCACAGGTGCTGGAAACACGCACTTCCTTCCCGAACGCGGAGTTCACGAAATCGGGGATGCATCTCCTGGGGTTGCCATTCTCGTCGTAGCACGGATCCGGCGGAGACGTCTGAGCTGCGAACATGCTCATCCCATAACCGCAATGACCCCTTTCAACCATAAAGGAGACAACCACTAAAGCGGCCAAAACCTCAAAAATCCTGAACATTGTAATCCGTTGTCTTCAGTGACTCCTGCGCTGAAATATATAGACGATCCCTAGGAGAGAACGGTATTCATAGGTACACTTGTGAAATTTTCTAAACGCAGAAAGCTGCAGAAGAAGAGAAAAACACACTTAAACGAATAAAAAATGTACAGTGATATGACGATTTCAAGGTTTAAGTAAATACTTATTTAAACGCTTCGATGATGTTTTAATAGGTCAACTGTCACAGAGACGAATCTTTATTATTCCAAACCTTACTGTTATATTTGAACACCCTGTCTAAACAATTATGCACATTAACGTATCATGCATACGTTCTGTGAATTAAATATGCTTACTAGGTAAAGAAATCTCCACACAGGACACGGTACCTCGAAATAACAGTTCAGCCTGGCAGAAAAGTAATAAAACGCTTCTCAGCGTGCTCTCTCACTTTTTCTCTTTCGGAGTATATTACAAACGTTTTTGTGTTCTTGTTTGTTTCTTGGAACCCTGAAGCAAAAAATACAGTGTAAGACAGTTGTCGGCTTTCTCTCTCCCTTTCACTCTCCTTCGATCTCTCTTTCTCGCCCTCTCTCTCCCACTGTCTCTCTCACTCTCTCACACTCTCTTGTGCCGCATTCACTGTCCGTATAGAAAGTGAAGGACGACTTAAGATTCTGCCGCGCTTGAGGTCATTTTAAAAGGGTGACACTCACTGCGTTAAAGGAGAGAACAACGACATCCACTGGTAGATTATCAAGGCAAGAATATATAGCAACGTAATTATGGGTCGAAATTAACATTAAAAGCGGAAAACTGCCTTTTACCGTAGGTACCACACTTTCTGGGAATTATGTATTTTTAGTTGTTATACACTTCGAAAGAAATAACATTATTTTCCAATGGATGCTGTTCGTTGCAGTTATCGTTACTGCACTCGATCCTTACTCAGCGCCTCCTGTTCATTCGACTTAATAAATTATACAGAGCCTCTTATCACCTGTCCAACATGCCACTATGTTTTGTAATATAGTTTAAAGTGCAAATAAAGCGCTTGAAGCGCTGCCGCGCTCTTCGTATTAGTGGTAACGATAAGTTTCGGCCAAAACACTGAAATCACTTGGTTAGTTGTGAAAAGGCCCTGAGGGTTACATGAAGTCACACAATAAGAGCGGAACGCAAAAATCGATTTGGCCAAGTTTTGCGGACAAATTTACAGACGACTGATGGAAAGAAAGACGCCACTTAATATGTGCGAATAAACTATATATATTACGTACAAAACCAAATTTTTAAAAAAATAGTTCCTCGTCTACAAAATAAAAAAGTGTTGGATTATTATTTCGTTGCTGCCATAGCCTATAACACAAGTACCCCAAACAATACTACTACTACTGCTACTATAATAATAATTATTAATGTGGTAAATTGGTATGCTTCCGTTTTTTGTTTCTATGTATTTCAGCGTATTAGATCCTTCGGTTCATGAGTTTTTCATTCGGGTATCTTCAAGTTGTAGTTTCCTTAGGAGAAGTATTACAAAACATTTGACGGTGTGTAACTGATACCCCCTTTCTGTTAAGCTGTGTATACAGATCCACAGTCCCTGTCAGCGTCCAGGCAGATGTCGTGTCACATCTTCGATTGAGTAAAACGAATTTTTAAAAACCCAGTTGCATCTTAGTAAGGTTTTGTAAATTCACATTTATGAAAGGAATGAGATAAATGTATGAAAGGGGGGGGGGGGGACACACACGGATTATTTTACACCTTTTCTGTCGTCCCCAATTCGCGTTAATAAAAACTGGAAAATAGAAGTGAAAATTGGGAATAGAGATAAAGAAATGTGACAGAGCATTTGCGGTACGCGCAGCAAAGTGATTATTTTATAATGTTGGATTTTATCCTGGAATATTACCGTGTGTATGTTTAATCAATTAAACCTTAAATGATTCACTTCGAGTTTTATAACTGGTCTATTAGTCGGCTGCGGTGTCCTCAAGCTTGGCAAAGTCTCTGGCCTTATGTTTCATTTTAGAGGATGAATTTTCGAGGCCTGCTCTAAGGCAATATTTGTGTAAACTTCTATTTGGGCAATAATTAAAATCCCAAATTTAGGCTGTACTGGAACTGTGGTAGCGCCGTAAAACGTGGTCGAACGTGTTTGTACCTGGTTATGCTGAGCTCGCTTCGGTCCCTATGGACTGATCCAGATGTGATTCTTGGACATTTATTGGACCGTGGAAATGTACTCGTTCTACGGGATACTGCCGTATTCCCATATCAAGAGTTTCTGCTGGAAGCCCCGCAGCTTATTGCAAAACCAAGCGTCGGGTTTGGAGCTTTACATGAGGTCGCTTTTTTTTATCCGACACGCTTTGGGCCCAGCAGTCGAGGTCTAGAAATGGACTCTATGCAAATTCCCCATTCTGAATGCCCCTGGAGTCGAAAGCAAAGGTAAATGGTCTGTTGTAAATTGAATTAGAGCTTGATTAATCTGTTCCAGGACGTGGTTGCCCAGCGGGACGTCTTTGGCACTGCTGACGGTCGCCCAACAGGACAGGGGGCTATCACCAGGCTTCATTTAGCCTCTTTTCTCCAGTTCCCGTGTTCATCCTTGACAGAGTTCTCAGGAGAAAATGGCCACTGCACAGTGGGGGGGAAAGCCGCTAAGTGCTCTTCCAAAACATTTTAAAACAGGTACACAAAATTCAACTGATAAAATTTAACATAATGAAATTTAAATTTACAACATTAGTGCGTAATGATAGTACGAAGAATTGCATTTTTATATGATAATTAATTATTCGACACCTTTATTGATAAAGTGTTATATGTCTCAATCTGTTAAATATGCAACATTATAGCGAAAACCTAATTTTATTACGGAAACCTAATTCTGCAATAGGCAATTTCATCCAGGAATACAGTTAAACGAAACAATTTGTGTAATTCCATGCTAGGTTATATGTTAGTTTACTTGAAAAAAATGTCGCATTATATGCCACTTTTCCTCCTTAAACCCCAGAATTTTCCATTATTTGCATGTAAAACATAACTTTTTGGATTTTGGAAATAGGCGCAAAAACTACGGTTGCCGGAGACAAACTATGTTAATTACTTGGCTAAATTCGTCAGGTGAATGTACTTCCTGAAATGAGATATATAGCTGAGATTCAGATTTTTGGTGTCAGAAAATGACCGTGTGATGAAATCGTTGAGAAAAGTGTCTAAATCTAGGTAGCGATAGCCTGCTGCAGGTCTTATGGAAATCCACGAAGAGCCGAGTAAAATAATCAGGAGCGATTTATTCCTCCGGAGTGACAGCTCTTTAGAAACACAGGCGAATGGCATTTTCTTGCCTTAGAAGCGCCTTTCTACCAGATTTTGTTCAGATTAGACTGGTCGATGAATGCGGCCATTATTCGCGCTAGTTTCTCTCCCGAAATGCCAAATTAATTACCGAGGTTTGATTCAGGGTGAGAAAAGCCGTGAAAGAGCAGCTAAAGATAATGTGTATGGAGGGCACGCATGTATAGCGCTATACACTTGTGTGCCTTTTGATTAGTAATTAGATATTTATGTTGCATATCTATATAAAGTTATACATATGTGGGAGGTAGAAAATTATAGTTATAACCGTTGCTTATGTCGTTAGTTCCAAATTAGAGAAATCCATTGTGTTATCCATCCATCCATACATACTTAAATAAGTCAAAAATTTATTATTATTATTATTATTATTATTATAAAGAGAATTGAGAATACTGAGTATGTCTTATATTTGCATTTTACATTTATGAAATTGAATCTGGATGCATTTTTTCATTATGCTGTAAAAAAACAGGTGCTTTATTAACGCAGAAGAACAGGTCACACTGCCAAGAACAAAAAGAGTACATACAATTTTTTTCCTGATATTGCACTACCTCTACAACATTTTTACTGTTGAATAATATTAATTCATAGATGTAAACCTTAAGTTAGATACCACGTATATTTTTTTCTGTTTTTTTTATTTTAGTTTTGGTCACCGTCGTAAGAGCGACATCTTGTGGCTGAAAATTATAAATATTGCAACTAAGGGTCGTTTACATAGAGCGCGATTTACATAAACCATTCTTATAAGTGAATGAATTATTAACAGTATTGTATAATGTAACCGCAAATGTTCAATCTATTGGCCACGAGAATCGCTGTAAATAAGTGTGGTACACATTATCCTGATTTAAGGTCCAGATGAGAAGCTTGATGGTATCAGTAAGTCCGGAAATCAAATAGCAGGTATGTGGTAAATGTATGTGAAATGAAGAAAACATTACTTTCCAAATAACGTACCTGATTGTTTCTTCTTAATTGTTGATTGAATGTACACAAATATTTTATATTTAACTATACTTGAATTCCCCCACGGGATAAATGAATTATTTCTATTCTATTTTAAATATACTTTGTGCTTTAATTATAATTTTGTCAAATGTATGTTTTTTACATGATTGTTTTGACACAGGCATGTTAGCGTCGGTTTCTTATGAAGGATGAGAAATCTTCAGGGTTTATATGCAAGTAAAAGGCATGCGTGGTCTTATAATAGTATATGCTTAGTAATTTCAGAATAACGCCGGGGAGTGAATGAACGAGAAATGAAATGGCACTCTCCTCCATAATATCCCCTCCAAGTCTGTCAAGCCAAAATGACTAATTCTCTTATTACGCTTCAAGCACAAATAGCATGTCGCTTGCCACGTGACAGTCGAATCTATTTCTTTTTAAGAAAAGTTCCTCATTTGCTGAAACCTGAAACGTTTTATTTAAATGTCATCACAGTGACGGGCAATAGAATGATTATGTGCGTCAGCCAACCAAATCAATGAACTTTTGAAATAACAGAATTATTGTTTTGAACGACACGGATGCGATCATTTGCTGATATGATGTACCCATCCTACCATGTTTATAGGCAGTATTTCGATGAGTCTCGCGTTGTGAAAACGAGCCAGATTGTCTGTTTTGAGTTTTTAAAACTTACAAATTGCCACCGCATGCCATTATTACACGTTTTATCGTGTTGTTTTAACCGACGTTACTACAAAATACCATGGTTCCATTGTTACTCTGCTTTGTAACAGGCTGGCGGCGGTATTTCCTTTTCCAGTTTTGCGCAAATTGTCATGCCATTGCCATGTTGTCTGGTGTATATTAAGTGCGGTTAATAGCGACACGTAATCTGGTCAAGTGTCCCAACATGTCATGCAATGCAAAGGACTTGTAGGTGTTTTGTTTAAATAATCTTTCTTAATTCTGTATCTGTCAGTGCCTTTGGATCTGCAGCGGAATCTTTTTTTCCTGGTCAATGGATGGACAGTGAATGATGCTCATGGGACCGTTTTCAGGAGACTGTACTTCTTTCCGACGATAGAATGAACTGTATTGATCTCAGAGGGATCTTCTGTGATTGATATTCTTTCTCGTTGATCCAGTAAATGCGTTAGGTTCCCTCCCACCTTTTCGCCAAAACCTGGATAACGTCTAAATACGCCTATCTGTTTTTTTTTCGCATTTGAGGAAAAAACAAAGAAAAACAGAATCGTTTGCTTATTTATGCATAGTCTAACATGCACGCATGTTTACATATATGCGCAAGTCGTATTTGACAGTTACCGCATACTGAGCCGCTTTCTGGCACAACGACAGAAGTTTTACAATATGAAATGCAAATTTCAGGCAAAACAGTTGCAAAGGAAGTAAGAACCTGCTGTTGCGCAGGGCGAGAATTTTTTTTGTTTGTTACAGTATGAGTCAGGAACTCAGCATCGCTACATACAACGTGTGTATATGTGTAGTTTGTATTATAGCTTAGATGGCATCTGGAGCGATTAATACTTTTGTACATTACATTCTTACATTTCTATGTTACGGATCAGTGTGGCTGCCACATAGTTTGGGGTATTTCTAAGTGGGATACAGTATTTTTCTATTTGTCCCGTGACACGTGCGCAGACCGACACCCTGAGTCGCCCAGGAAAAAGGAGAACGTTCCCAAATTATTAAAATATTTACATAGTGCGTCTCTAACCTCAATGCTAAATTGCTGATGTAGCTAAATACTCTATCTCCTCTGCCGAATTTTAAGTAAATAGCTTAAAAAGCTATTAGTGGCAAATATTGACTTGGGTTCTTCAAGGGAAAATTGTTACTGAATACCAGCTTCTTGTTTTCACCTGATTTAAGCGGCTCAGTGATTTCAACTTCCTGTATATTTTGTGCGTCACATTGTCACATCTTGCACCTCTAAAAGTTACAACAGATTGTAAGTCCTTGCTCTCGTTATCCTTTCTCTCCCTTACTCACCTTAATGGTACCTCATTTCCCCTCTATTCCCCTTAACTAGCGTGTTAAAGTTCCTCAGCAACACAATGGAAACAATGTTTGTTTTACTTCTCCAAATTACCCAAACACACCAAATAGTGAGGCCATGTAAAATCTATTAAAAAAAAAAAAAACAGAACAGGAATATGAATGAATCAAAATCAACACAAAAGAACATTTTGCAAAAGTTAAGCCCCTCCTTTTACCACATGGCCTGCCTTCCTCATTGTGCTTTCGTACACCTTTCTTTCAGTTCCTGTTTTGTCGCACAGAAGTTCAGCAGACAATTCGCGTGGAAGGCTGTTTTGCCAGAGTTGTAAGCGCCGTAACCGAAGGATGTGGTCGCACTGCTAGTCTGCATGCTACAAATGAAAAGACAACTGGATTCAGCTTGGAAGAGCAGCAGAAGACAACTGAGCTGAAGATTCTTCTGACTCGAAGGTCATGAAACAAACCACGGGACATCTAGGATAGCCTAGGGTAAGATGTCATGGCAGATCTTTTGTATGCTTTTCACTGTTGCTATAGATGTTGTATTTGCCCAAGGGGCAAATGCAGTTGGACCAGCTGTTTATCAGTTTGTGTCATTTATTTGTTCAAATGCTTAAAAATGAATGTGTTTCTTGGGTTACGATGCTTAATTCTACCATGCTGTGGTTCTTGGGATCGTAAACAAATGGCATCGCACATCCATAAAGCTGAACATCTACAGAGTACCAACTAGTAATCACAGTTGTTTGATCTCACTATCTGTCTTCATTTTACCACTTGTCATCTTAGCAAAACCAACACTCTGGAGAATTGCAGTCCAGTACAATGCATAATTGTAGCCTTTATGGATATGGGAACTGAATATACTTATAGGCTAGTTCGTGCTTTTACCTGATACCCTAAAGCTGCACAGGTACAAGCTGAGCTTAACATGTTACAGGTGCAAAGAATTCTGTAAAATGACAGGCCTTTATGCGTGGATTTGAGACTGAGTCCCTGGTTCTGTGGTAGAGGAACCTGAGCAGTGACCAAAAGATTGATGAATGTAATACACATCCGTATAGATGGATGTAAACGTGCAGATTTTGCACTGGGTGTGTTTTCTTGTAAAAACACAAACCACTCTGCCTGAAGTATATACGTGAAAACTAGGTCTTTCTGAGGCTGGCTCTGTCAAAATACCACAGGTTGGTGGTGGAGGTTCTAAAAGAACAAACATGTTTTGAAAGTGAAATCTGATAAACAGGGTGGAATGGAGTCATTTCAGCAGAATTACAGTCTTCGTACACTGAGCTAGCCTTTGTACTGTAGGGTGATCAGTCCAATGAAGCAGGACCGCAGGGCAGCTGTACACTATGAGAAGCATTTCATGAAACTACATCAGTGTCTTAAATAAGCAGAAAAGTCTACAGGGAGGGTTGGCTTGTGCTTCCATCTCTATTGTTTTACTAGGGTCTTTCATTAATTGTTGTATGGCGTGACACATTGTTACCTTACTGATGAACAATGAGGAATATACTGATAATTTTGTTGGAAGCAGGTTTTAAGTGCAGATGATTCTGAAAGCAGTTATTGTACTGCGTAGCATCTTGTGTTGTGACAGGGGGGGGGGATGCTAGGAATACTGGGGCCCCTGACAAAATGTCACCTTGGGGTTCCCACTGGAGCTGGCACTCTCAATCTGGGGTCGCCCTCCAGTAGATTGTATCAAGGGGGGGGGGGGGGTGTTAGGGTATCCGTGTCTGACACTGCGTCCTGCATTGATTTTAACTCCAAAGCCATGCAAAAGTCAGATTTCTGTTTAAAAGCAGGACGTTGCCTGGTGGGTCGTGTGGGTCTCACCTCTGCACCTCCTGCCCTGGATTAGCTGTCTCATCTGTCTAAATGGCCAACAATCTTATTTTTGGATTTCACCTGATTTCTCATAATTCTGATTGAACACTTAGTAAAGTCACATTTTTAAAGAGATTGTGTAGTGTGGAGAGTGATGCTCCAGATATATTCTTTGAAGTTTAGAAAAGCCAGTTGCTTTTTTTTTTTTTTTAACACCATATTATACATGATGCAAATGTTTCAGGCTTCTGCTGTAATAGGGGAAATGGAGCATCCAAACTCATGGATGTTAGTCACTTCCTGCTTTACCAGGAAGTGACATCAGTCACTGATTAACAGTGCATGATAATCCCACCCAATGAGAGTACTGAATGCTCCAAATGTTTACTTAACCAAAATAAAAACCTATACAGTTACAGATACAATAGGTCATGACCGACTAATTACATTTATTATAAATACAACAAAGATGATTAAAACGTAGCTGCATTAATGGAGAGCACTGCAATTAATGATTCAACAGGGGGTGATGGGGAGGACTAGCTGATGTCACTGAAAGAAAAGGAAGGATCGTGCAGTTTCCTCCTCAACGATGTAACTTCTTCTTCGTAACTGACCATCACTTGCGCAGTTCATAGTCAGGAAAGATTAAAAAGATAAGCTGGAAGCATAGGTGTACGTCACGAACATTCTTATATAGCAAGAAAGTGTGTCTCTGGGACAGCAGGTATGTGGTGTGTACCTGCCGGGTCATTTGGGATTCAGGTATTGTTTTTGGTTTGCAACATGACTTAATTGCATTTACACTCATTACTACTTAAACTGACACCAGTATTTCAATGTGACAGCACAGAACATCTTAGGTGATCTGGCAATTATTACTAATGCTGGATAAAGTTGCTTGTATAAAAATGGGTAAAAATGGCAGGCAAGTATACATATTCTTCACGGCCTCTGGCCCGTGACGGTACCTGTCTTTGTGTTTCTTAGCATCCTTCAAGGTCTACATCATCATTAAGTCGGTTAAACCCAAACTGGAAAGTCCCAGTCACTAGGACTTTCCTAACGTGTTAATGGAGCCATATGTCAATGAGTGAATCACACCCCTCTATTGCTTTAACTGGCCTTTTACGACCAGCCTACTAAACAATACGGATAAACATAGATATAGATCCCACTTACTTCAGAAAGTTTGTTGCCATATTATAAGCTTCATACTCCTGCAGGACACCAGCATGTTGAAACAGGTTTGTTTGTGATTGTAAGCTGTTTTTCTCTGGTCTACAATTATGCGGAGGAATTATTCAGCAGAGCAGATGTGCAGTTATGGTGTGGAGATGCTGATGGTACTTTGGGATTCAGGATACTGTCACGAGTGTCTGGAAAAAAATCCTGGATTGTGTTTTTTTCACTGTCACCTTACAGTGGGACCTAATACTTTGCGTTCCATTTTGAGGCCTGACAATGTTAATGCCATGTGACCCACGCAGATAAATAAAATAGATACTTTATATCTGGCCAGATGTTTTTATTTTGTGAACGAATCATAATAAATGTCACTGATAACGATTGTTGTGATAATACAATGATAGTGAAACCCACATTTGCAAGACGTGTGCATCAGATGCACAGATGATATTGATGTAAAAGAAACACGAAATTGGTCACCATTGAGGCACACGAGAGGGTTTTATTTTCGGAAATGAAACCTGATTTCTCTGGAACTTCTTTGCCTAGTAAAGCCTGTGGTTTGTATCCTGGTTTTAAGCCATTGTAAATTATACTGATAAGTCATAGTAACCCCAGACTCTGCATGATGCTTCTTTTCATTTCCAGTTTGTTTGGCCAGATGCATATTATTATTGTTTTTACTTGTTTGTCAGCCCATATTATCATATGTTTCCACACTTCCTGTGAAGTTCACAAAATTTTTCATTTCTTCTTTTACGTATTTCACATTTGATTGCTGTATTAGAATAGAAGTGATAGACAATGTTATATCATAAACCCAAGGGTTCATGTTAATCCTACCCAGAGGTACCATAGCTCACCTTAACCAGATGGATAGACACCTACGTGTTGATTTAGGTCAGTGCCCAGTGCCCCCCCTCAGGCGATTTTACCAGGGGTGCAGGTAGTGCACTATACTTACACCCCCTACTTGTAGATTGAAATGTTGTAAAATTTAATGAAATCATAAATTGTGACGTTATATTTGAAAATGTGGCTTCTTTCAGTCATGTCGACGTACGATAATAATTTGTCAGTGCATCACCTGCATTTTTTTTTTTTACCGCCTATCCATGTCGGGAGGGAGTCTGCGTCCTCCAGCCGGTCCCACGTCTCCCAGTATCACCACCAGTGACTCCACACCTCCCCAAACGAATACCCAGTCACCAAGTATTCAGCATAATAACGCACGGTGAACTTCTCACCATCTCACAGGAAGTTAACGACCCATCGTCTGGAAGCCTTTTAATGATTAGGCGAGGATCTCTAAAAAATTCTTGCATTAATTTACATGTTAAAAATACATAGTGTATTTTTCGACGTTACAGATGTATCATCAGCTGGGCCTTTGCATGGAATCGGCCCGCAACAGTTTCCCTAAACGTAATCCTGCAGGGTCTCCAAATCGGTTGCCTCACTCTTGCTTTCCCCGGCCTGCCAATCCCTTTTGGAGGGACTTCGCTGACCTCTGCGTTTCCGCGCACGTGCCGCGGTCGCGTCTGGCTGATCGGCATTGCGGTCCGAGGCTCGGCTCCGCTTCGGCGTGCGTCTGCATTTTTGTTGCTGCGAAATTGCGGCTTTCGGTAAACTGTCAGAATAACCTTTTGCCTTGAGAAAAACACTTTCTCTGCCCTCAGAGTGTAGGATTTATTTCCCCCGGTTTGCATGCATCACCCATCCATCCGACTATCTTCAACCTTCAGCACCGAAGCATTTTTGTTGCGTCGCTCCTAAATAGTGAACAGTCAACTTTAGCATTCTTTACCGTACTGTTTTTTAAAATTAGTTTTAGTCGATCGGCAGAAGCGTCCATTAGTGATGGCCTTTGCTATAGTAACTTGGCTGGAGTAACTTCTCTGAACAATCAGGACCCAGAGATTTCAACTCCCTTTTCCACAGCACCGGAAATGCCACCTTTACCAATGGTGACCAGTTTCCGCCACCAGTTCTTTGAAGGATGTACCTAGTTGCCTCTTAGAAATGAGACAGCGCAGTTTCACAGCTCTAGAAAGACGTGGCAAGCGGAAGCTGTAAAGGAGTGTATTTTTGTGTCTGAATGTGTCCTTATCTTCTCACACTCATCTCTGGGCTGGGGTCGCTAAGCTACAGAGCGTCAACACCTATTTTAATCAGGCTTGAAGCCTTTTCAACTTCTGTTGCATTCAAGCTACAGAAGGTACTGCGCTGCGAAGAGCGTGTCTGTCCTTCCTGTTTATGTCTACGCACACTTTTTATCTGTAGTAATCCTTATCAGCTTAACTCCTCTCCGATATTAAAGAAGAGAGCTTTCTGCTCTCTTTTCAATATTATTACCAGTATGATTCTTATTGCCCCATACAGTACCAGTCAAAAGTCTACAGACCCCTACTGAAAATCCTTTATCTTTCAAAATGATAATGAACCTATGAACACCTCGAGATCATGCAGCAAGTTTTATCGCGTGAACAAGGAAAGAAATGGAATATGCTGCAACAAATGAGCTGCTGCCACGATCTTAAACCCTCTGGAGCAGGTTTGGGATGAGCTGGATTGGCGAGTAAGAGTAAGGTGGCCAACCTGAGCTCAGAACCTGTGGAGACTCCTTCAGGACTGCCGGAGAAGCATTCCAGGCGGCAAGCTTTTTGAAAGAATGCCAAGAGTCTACAGTGTTGACATCATAGCCAAAAGGTTCTATTCTGAAGAGTCTATAATTTGAGAAAACTTTGAAATGGTAAATACTTGGTCATTGCAGTATTTGTTATATATTATAAAACTGTAAGTGAATAACATAGCAAAAGCTTTCGTCTCTAGTACTGTATATAGATAGCATGTCATAATAGGATAACTTAAGGCTGGTACTGTAAATGAATACCAAACCAGTCATGGGAAGGGTTAACCTCAGTAACCACGGACTGGTTTGGATTGGTCCTGAGTTGATGTTACATTGGTTGAAGTTTATTTGTGTTCCATGCTGGTGTTGCCTTGTGAAT
This sequence comes from Mormyrus lacerda, assembly GCA_015163995.2. Taxonomy (NCBI): domain Eukaryota; kingdom Metazoa; phylum Chordata; class Actinopteri; order Osteoglossiformes; family Mormyridae; genus Mormyrus; species Mormyrus lacerda. The sequence goes on along the minus strand of JAABNX020000106.1, from coordinate 8,368,692 downwards.
CCAGTCTTCCTCAAACCACAGTGAGTTTGCACTTGCACTTTCTGAAATCCGACAGCACAATCATCATTCAGCCCCTGGCTCTCACCCTATATATAACTCGTTTGTCTCGACCCTCCCTCACCCTCTGCCGTAGCCTCACCCTGACTTGGCGTGACCCAGATGTTGCTTTGACATCCATGAGTCGTCCATCCAACTATCAATTAATCTCTTTCCATTTAACCACTGTAACCGGGGTGCTGGTGACCTTCTGCCACCACAGGCTTTTTTCCAGGAAACAGAAGCCATAAAACTGTGGGTACAAAGTTACACAACAGGAAGTGCAGCGACTGGGTCACCTGACTGCAAAGTTTTGGACTTTCAAGGGAAAGCTGGAGAACGTCTACATGAGCACAGAGGAAACACAAGAACTTCACACATGGGCAGACCAGTTAAATGTGCCAGCAGTCTAAGACTATGAACTCCCGCTGCCCAATGGGTAGCCGTAAATAACTATTTTTTTCTTTGAATTTATTTAAAAGTGGGAGATGGTAAAAAATATTATCTAACCAGAATTTTTACCCACTGAAATCTCTAAGTACAGAACAGAAATTGTCTCTTTTTTCTATGTCTGTGGCATGGATAACCCTTCCAAGGTTATGTATATTCTGTGCTAGTCGAAATTCTGGGCACTCCTACTGAAAATTATTTGTTTTTCTACAAGATAAGGACCCTAAGCACACCTCAAGGGTATGTTGTTGTCTTATGAACAAGGAAAGAGATGGAGTGCTGTGACAGATGACCTGGCCCCCACAGTCCCCCCACCTAACCCCATTGGAGTTGGTTTTACTATTAGGTGAATAGCATAACTAAAATAGAGACAAAAGCAGGTGTGTCCAGACTTTTGACTGGTCCTGTATTAATGATAGTTTTAGTCATTGCAGTGTACTTAATCCTTCCAAGATTATGTATGCACGTAGATATAAAGTATGATTCCAAGTCCAAAGAAACACTTCAGAAAAACAGGAAATGAAAACGTTGTGCAAACAACTTCTTAAATATAAACCAGCAATAAATTTTACTGCCATAAGACTTTTATGTGTTTTCATGCAAAGGTAGCTTGTCGTTTATAGTTGAGTGTTAGTATTTCCTTTAATCACCTTTCACTTTGGCACTCGCGTATCAGTATTGCGATGCGTAAGAAATGGTACATTCTTTGTGTGATTCATTTCCAAGCATGATTATCTCACATCTCAACACAACATCATGTATTACTCTGACTACTGTTTTCTTATTTTTAATTTTTTTATCTCGGTGTGACATCTCTTACATGTCTACATTGTTTACGTTTTATGTCGAAAAAAGACGTTTTTGCTGTTAGCTTCTCAAGCAAATGCAAACAAATCAGCTTATAGAAAAAAGAAAAGAAAAAAAAAGACGAAGAAAAATGGGCTCAGAGCGGAGCTTTGGGGATCAGGATTTACTCCTTCGGCGAGGATGTTGAGGAGTAGCTCTTCATTGTTGTAAGACGCCAGTGGAATATTGCTGATGATTAATTCTCATTATCCTCTCTGGCATAGGCCTCTGGAAGGACCTGCGTTATTGGCAAGCCCTGAATTAAAGGGAAGCACTCCATGTGGCGTGTTATTGTTTAACTCCTGTTATTTCCTAAAGCTATCAGCAGCTGTTTCTCATTGTGAACGTGAGTGTGTGTGTGAGAGGTAGGATCTTAATGTGTAGTCGGGAATAGATGGCTGTATGATGTGAGACCCCCGCGCCGGCACAATGTAGTGCCCCGGCCGTTCTGTGGGAGTCCATCGGGTCGGTGAATCACAGACAAAAGTGCCGCACCTGCTTCCTCAATGGACCCGGGGCAAGGTCTTCCTGTTTGGGGCTGCTGGGAGTCGCAAGCAGGCGGTGGGTGTCCGCTGAGTCCTCCGACCCCTGTGTGAGCGACAGGTGGCAGAGTGGCCGGGATCGCGAGAGCACATGTCAGGGCCGCCAATCCGAGCGTTCGGTTGGCCTCCTTTGCGTCGTCACCGTGTCCCGAAATGTAAAATCCCAGGGCAGAACCACAGTCAGATGCGTAGATAATCGGGTTTTAAAATACTTGCATGAAAACCCCTAAGCAGCTCAACTGATGTCCACAGATAAGTTAAATGTGCTGTATCATTAGAGCAAATGTCAATGATTTTCGATGTTTCAGCGCTTTTGCTGGGTTTGCGGCCATGGAAACAGGAGTTAGCTGGCGGGAAAAACCCAAATATAAATAATCTGGGTCCAGACGAGATCCTGGGGCCACCATACATCACTATCAGTCGACAATCCCCTTTACTGCCCAGATAAATCACTTCCATGTTTTATTGTGTCTTTATCCTTGTTTGGTATACCGGCCATTCTCCGCAGGCTTTGCCTGACGTGACCTGGGCACTATCTGCAATTTTCACATCACTGAGTGTGGCTCACTGGTGCCATCGAATCGTGCAGAAAAGCTTCGTAGCTCAGTTTTGTGTTTGCGCCCGGTGCCGTGCCTTTGAAAATCCCCTACGATTCCCAATTTGCATAAAGAAAAACGAGTTTTATGAAAAGCTGCCACCGCTAATTCAGTACTAATAGTTCTATTCATCATGACGTGGCAACTTCTGGAGGTCAGGGGAGGTTAGGCCTGTTTCTGCCCGTAATATCAGCACGGCTGCTCGAAATTCTTGGGTCAAAATGGAAATAAGCTCGTCTTTCTGACACCAACTTCCTGATGTTTTATATCCTGGGTTACAAAATATCAGAATGTGGAAGTAAACTTGTTGACATTCTAAAAGACGTGCGCACATCCCCTTATGAAGACATGTCATATGATTACAACACTCTTACTATGCAGAAAGGTACAAAATGTGGCTGTGTTTTCTTTGATGAATGTCATTAGTCTGAGAATCTTATGCACACTGCAATCGAGGATTATACGAATTATAGCTGTAATCTTAACCGATGATACTTGAATATATAAAAACGAATTATTTATTATTAAGGCTTGAGTCGTATGCAGTTATTTTTCGGGATTTCTGTAAGCGTAAGGGAATGTAATGAGGGTTTCTGCCATAGCGATTCAGGAAATAAAGCTGTAGACAGAAGTTGGTAGCACCCCCTGCTGTTCCCGCGGAGTAGGACACCTTGCCCAAGTCGCCCCGCAGATGTCCGGCTCTATGCAGGGACACACGCGAGTTAGGGCACTTTGCAGAGAACCAGTACCCATCCTAGGCACATGCCAGCCCATGGGTGTGATCCGGCCCAGTAGCGCCACACCAGCAGTTGCGGCGTGCGCTTCCTCTCCAGGCCTTTCCAAGTGTCGTTAATGAGGGCCCTCGCTGCTGGCCAGTGCTGACCCCCTGGCTTCCTCATCCGCTGCTCGCGGCGCGTTGACCCCAGCTGCACACAATGATACCTTCCTGTCTGTCCTTGCTAAGGAAAGCCCCCCTTGTGGCTAAATATAGGGGACCCCCCCTCCTCCCGTCTTCAGTTGCCGTGCAAGCGTGAGGTTAGCGCCGTCAGAACGATCCTGATGTGGTCAGTTGGATCGCGTGCCGGCAATTACGATCCCGGCGTTCCGTGGTTATGTTTTTCTCGTATGCCACATGATGATCGTCTCACTGGTTTAGCTACGATGAAATAATAAAAAAATGCAAATGAAAAAAAAAGAAATATGAGGGTGAATGTGACTTATATGTGCTTGTGGATGTTCATTTAAGAACCAAGGATGCTCTTTTGTACATGATATTGAAATTAGAAAAGCCATCATATGAAATGGTTTCTACATTTGATACATATGTATCTACACTTTGTTTATTTGATGAACTGTTGCGTAATTTTTAACAGAGTGATCTGTTGTAAACGTGCATTAAAGAATTTCTGGCAGGGTGCTTTTTAACGTGTGGAATAAATTGCAAATTAGCCCACCAGCCTGTTGCCTTTGTCCCAGTGTAATATTCAAATTGACTTTTTCACATCACAAATTACTAGGCCACAGGTCAGCTAGAAGGTAAACAAGTTCATTTTCTTAGTCCGTTTTACCCTTTGACAGCACAGCATTGAAGCGAAATCAGTCTGTCATGGCATATTTCAAAATGTCAGTGTCCCTATTTCTTTCGGGTGTTTTCTGCAGTGGGATAGACTATTTTCTTGATTAAAAAAAAGGGCATAAACTTGGCTGTGGACAGTAGGGACACCAATATTGTGGAGGTACCGTATGTTTAGGGGTCCCTATTAATGTTGAAACCAAACCTACTCCCTTGCTCGCAAACCGCTCCCCATTTAGGTGTGTTTCTGCTTCCTGCTTGTCAGTCGGGGTCCTTTCAGGTCAACCTGCCTGTCAAATGTGGGAGGGACATCTGTTGACCGTCCAATCAGATTAAAACCTTGTCTTTTAACATCATCTTCCCCCCGGTGGGGGGGTGGCTAACAGCATCGTCTCAGCTGAGGTCCCTCCAATGACACTTGATGTTGGCAACAAGAATATTTCGGGTCACCACATCGGCCCCCTTGGACTTTTCTTATTACTAAAAAACTTTGTTATTCTCAAAAGACCAAAACGGTTATTATTTATTTGTTTATCAGAAGGTTCCACTTTTTATACTGCATCATGTTATAAAGTTTTTTTCTCAGTATGAAGCAACCCGGGTTTAGTATTACGTGTGTTAGGTTGTTTGACCTTTGGGTGTTTGAGTCACACTGACAACAAACGCATTACTATTATTACTGTTAAAGCAACAGGGGATTTTTCTTACATTTGACATTGATTTATAAAATGATTTTTATATGGCATGGAATGGATCTGCAGAAAAATGTGGGGGGGCTGTGTGACTCACTGGATTTGGACACTGTACCTGTGATCTATAGGTCAACACTTCACATAAAATGTTAAAAAAATGTAAAATGTAAATACACATCTGCATGTATATATTGTGTCAGGCATTGTATCACATCATCTACTTAATTATGGACTAATGTTGGATTGTCAGTAAGATAATTTAAAACAAAAAAAAAATTGAGTCATGGAAACGTTTTATGTCACAAGCGAGCGAATCACTGATTGTGGGCAAGCAGTTGCACTTTTTAAAGAAAATTTGGTTATTGCCTCAAAAGTTGGTGCTGATTCTGAGCAAATTCCATGCTGTGGTGAGAGTAGGAAGTGGCAGACGTCACCACCAACCGTCACCGCATCCTGGCCTTTCCGTGTCACCTGTGCGTGGTCTGAAAGTCAGCGTACCTGAGCGTGGTCACAGTCGCGTACAGAAACACAAAACTCTCACTAAAGCCTTATTGGCAGAAAATGCCAGTCAGACAGTGATCAGCCAGTGTGTTTTTTTTTGCCTTAATTCACTGCCCCATTTGAGCAGATATTTACTCATCTGTTGAGTTTTCAGATGAATCTCATTTAATCTCATATTAAACTCATATAAAAGTGACGGCATCAATACAGAAATGAAATGTATACATTTGATAAACATTCCCACTCTTACATCATATGTCAGCTTTTACAAAGAAAAATATATGGACCTTTAGTCCTGGTGTTCAAGAAGCAGTGTAATTGTGAATCTTTCTCATAGTTAAAACTACCAATAGACAATTAAGGATTTCAATGAATTCCCTATGTGGACTAATTTGCAGTCATTTCTCTCAGGACCGAGGTGAATAGCAACGTAATAAGAACTAGAAGGCCGGCAGCCCTCCAGGATGAAAACAGGACATCCCCCATTTCAAAGTGTATTGTTCTGTTTATTTTGTTTTTCGTTGGGTGTTTCTTTGTGGAGGTTTGTCCTGAGTATCTTTCCCACAGGTCTAACAGCAGGTTGAAAACCTTCCACTCTCTGGAGATGGGTCTCGCCTTTTAATCTCGAGAGGTGTCATCTGCTTGACGCTTGTTCTTTCTCCCCAGGAGGTGAGCCAACATGCAGCACACCACATGCACAGAGGACCGTATCCACCATGCCCTGGAGAGGTGCCTGGATAGCCTGGGAACTGGCTCCTCCCTCTCACGGTCCTGGAATGGTAGGTGTCCCCAGGCCAGCGTTCATCATCTGCTGTCAGACTCATCTATTTATTTACTCTCCTTCATTCAGACATCGTATGCGGCTTCTGATATCCATGTATATTTTTGCTGTATAACACAGTTTAGTGAAATAGCTCTCTGTGCTCATGGTTAGAAGGTCGGCAGAGTGATCATATGATTGTCGGGCCCTTATCCAAGACCCTTACCTCAAGCTTCGCTGTCTGCTCTCACCTGCATCCGTATGTCTCATAGTTGACTAAGATGGGATATGCAAAATATAATGAGCTCCTTAGCACCTGTGCTCATACAATTAACAAATAAAGTATCATTTTTACATTTCATTACTTAAGGTCAGCTTTGGGAAAACCCACATCCTGTCAAAGGTTACTTTTTCCACTATTTGGCTTCTCCTCTGAGTGTTGTATTACATGAATAGCCGAAATAGCATCTGACACAGAAAACTCAATACAGATGGCTTTTGCAAGGCTGAAATAAGTCCATAAAATGGCACTACATGGGCGCATCACAACTGCTCGAGCAGTTTTCTCGGAAAAACGTGCCACTTCGAATTTCACGCGACTCGATAAGCTTTCGATCGCTCACTCTCTCGCTCGCTCTCTGCTTCTGCCTTTGGTGCGGAAATCTTATAGTTAGCGTGTCAGCTAGGAAGGAAGTGGTGACCGCACATAGTCCCATGATGGGGGGGGGGGGGGGGG
>JAABNX020000106.1:8343241-8361950 GCA_015163995.2 Mormyrus lacerda | reverse complement strand
TGACAAGCGCACTGACACTGATGCCCACGCACAAAACCGTGTCAAGCGAGCGGCTGTTGCGGTGCAGAGAGCCACCACAGCACCTTGTATGCACAGTGCAGGTGATATTAAATATGGGACGTAGCACCAGGCACTTTTCAGTGGGATTTCGTAAGGCTGTAAAGTACTGCTGTAGTTCTCGAGACCGGTCTTGGTCTCAATTTTTTGTGGTCTTGGTCTTGTCTTGGTCTCAACTCTATTTGGTCTCAGCCTTGTCTTGGTGTCAGACATAGCAGTCTCGATGGGATGGGGAAAAAAAGAGAAAACAGCACATCCTCACAGAACAGTATCATTATTTATTACGCGCTTCAATTCAAATGCAACCAGTGAGATGCATCTATTTTAAAAACGTTACAACGAGTAATGATACTTTACAGCAATGCCTTTTTTTCTCTACAGTTGATCTGAGTAATGTGATGTTAATTCTAGCCCTAGTCTGTTTTCGGTCTTGGTTTTGATCTCGACCAGCCTTGATGTGTCTTGGTCTTGGTACAATCAGGTCTCGGCAGTGTCTTGGTTTTGATACCCTCCGGTCTCGGCAATGTCTTGGTCTCAGTTTAGGCGGTCTTGACTACAACACTACTGTAAAGTACCTCAAAGCATCTTGTGAAACGTAACGGAAGGAATGGAGATCAATTACTGATTTGAAGAATACCCTCGGCTGGGTCGGACTGACCGACCCCCATGGTGGCAGTCACACCACCTGTCTGGGCCGTAAAATCATCCGCCTCCCTTGCTTGGCACTTTGACCGTTGACGTCTGTGAAGGGTCTAGTTCCTGCAGTTGGGCTCCCCCGGGATGATCAACCACACCTCTTTCTCCTCTTGTGTGTCCCGTTCTTAGCTGGGCTGTGCATGAACCGCTGGAGTCTGGAGGAGCTAGTGAAGAGGGACCCGGACAACTTTCTCATTCTCCTCCACCAGATTCTCAGAAAAGCCAAAGAGGTACAAGCCCTCCCTCCATGGCCCATATCAGCCATCACTCCTCATGCGGTTGTCTTTTGCCCTGTAAATGCCTGAATGGTTTCTTTTAGTCAATTGAATTGGTTAGTAAGCTGGACAGGTCACATACCATCTGGTATGTTCTGTAGGGAGACATAAACGCATAGCAGTTGCCCACCTTAGGTGTTTCACCCATCCCTCATGTCCATAGGTCCAGGAAACGTCTGAGTATGAGCTGGTGGCCCCATTGGCTATCATGTTCTCCAACACCCTCCTGCAGGTAAGGGGGGGGGGGACGCTAAGCCCACACACTCAGCTTCTCACTCTGCATTCTTGATCTAATCATGTGGACCAATGGGAGGACATTCCAGGTACCAGGACTTGCAAAGGCAGAAGGCTATTGGCTGGAGAGCCAAGGCAGTTCTCCTACCATTTTTTTTTTCTTGGAGCTACTTGTCTGCATCTGCTTCCACAAACGGCGAAGGCCTGCACATTGTCCCCTTGTCCGCTACACCCTGAAAGTCCTGTATGTGTGTGTTTTTTTTAGACGCCCCATTTTCCTGTGGACTCCCAGCTACTAATGGAGGCCTACGCGGTGTTCCACCGCTTCCTGACGTGGCCGGAGCCATATTGCAGCGTGTGTCGCAACCTGCTCTCCACTCTCAGCCAGGAGATGAAGGCCCCAGGTAACCAGTGCCCCCCTTGATTATCTTCAAGAGCAGAACTGAGTCACCTTAAAAAATCTTCCAGAAAAGTTAACTGTGGTTTTTGAAAAAAAGATATGCTGTATTTTATCTATTGCCATCTAGTGACAAACATAATTATTGCAGCAACTGCCAACCACAAACTTCCCTCCCTGTAATTGTTTTCACTGAATTTTTTAAAGGAAATATGAACTGAAACAGGTGAACATTTTGCAACTAAAAAAACAAAAATTTGAGTTGTAGCTATAAACAAAATTAAAGAACTTTTCACAACTGTTTTGAAGTTAGTGTATTATGTCTGTTCAGCCAATGGGGAAAAATATATGGATTTGTTTTCTTCCCCTGAAGACAACTGAACAGGTGATGAGTCTCTGTTCCTTGTTTTCTAAAATGAAGATCGGCTTTTGTATTTTAGGTATCTCCTACCATCGGCTGGTGAGACAGGAGCAAGGGTTAGTCACACCCATCCAGAGGTCAAAGACCATGTGAGTTCATGTTTTCATATCTGTTATCCAACACTCCTGTATTTCATTATAGAAACATTTCTGCAGTTACTGTAGTAAGGTGATTCATTGAAGAGGAACTGAGTTTAGTTATAGTCTAAGTCATATATCATTTTCTTTGCATGCAACTCACTTGATAAATGTACAGTGATGTACTTTGATTGGTGCATAAATGTGTTTCTTTAATCTATGATGCACATCTGGGTTTCATTGATTACATTTTAAATTTGCCTTTTTGAAATACACAGACTTTAAGCCAACTTCTGCTTTTTGCTTCTCTTAAAAGCAGAAGGTAACATTTGTAGGTCATGGGGGTTATAATTTTTTTGCATTTTTTGCCAGCCAGAGCTGCTGTGCACTGAACAGCCTTGTGTTGCAATGACCATTTTAAGAGAATCATAAAAGTTTATAATTAAGAGTATAATATGTCGATGCTACTGAAAACCCAAAAGCCAGGGATGGCTTAAGCATTGATGTTTTGTCAGATATCTTCTGTGGAACCAATCTGTAGCATCTACACGTCATGCAGGATATCGACTTCCACAGAGCTTAGGGCTTCTCAAAAGGTTTTTCAAAGGTCATCGTTAAAGGAGCCGACCGCTGACTAGTATGTCATGTACGTGACGGTTGATGTGTTCCCTGGCCTGGTCCTTCAGAACGGTGCTCCTGATGAACCCGGTGGACGTCCCACCCGAGTTCCTGTCCGTGGCCAAGCAGCTCAGCCAGACCCATCACTCCCAGAAGGAGGCCTACATCATCCTCATAAAGCATGCGTACCAGGCGACCCTCGGCATCAAGTACTCCCTCCCCTGCATGCAGAAGGCCCTGCAGGTACACACCCCCACTGAGAGGGAAGGGGTCCACTTTGCACAGGGGGAACTGGTGACCATAGATACCATAGATGGCTGTAGTTTCATATCCTGATGACTTTTCACTACTCTGGATTTCCCCACACGAGTCTTTTAGTACGCACTTCAGTCCTTCCGAATCTTCTCGCACAGTGTGTCTCAATCCGGGGACCCCCAGACGGGCCACATTTTCGCACCCTCCAAGCTCACAACACACCTGTACCAGCTGTTTTGTATTCTTGATTGGCTGGGAGCCAGGAGGGAACAAAAAAGTGGACTATCTGTGGGACCCCAAAAATTTGGTCAAGAAACACTGTGGCAGTTTGACAGATGCGTAAGTTAACGCCTCATGCGTCACCTGACAGGATAAAAGTTTGGAGGAGCTGAGTCAGATCTTCACTGCGGTTTCGGAGCTCATGGAGTCAGCTGCCTCCATGGAAGATCCGGATAAAGCCCGAGCCAACTTACTGCAAGGCCTGGAAGGATTGAAGGAGAGGGTTGGCATCCATGTGTCCAATGGCAGGAGATCAGAAGGTCAGGCAGCCTTTAAATTTACATGGAAAAGTTTCCAAATGTGACTTATTGCTTTGGGTTAGTCTCACTTTAACTAACTATTCACTGTGTCATTGACCTAACCAGGACAGCTGCAGACTCTCCCTCTGCCAATCGCCAGAACTTACATGTACGAGTGGGACAAGGACAATTTTGGTAACGATCTTCAGTGCTTTTCCTGACATAAAGTATTCCTGTCCATCCATTTTCACCTGTACATTTTTCTAATTGTGATTTTCTAGAACATACCTTCAGCCTAAAACTCTGAGGTATATTGTTGGATTTCTTTGACAGATATTTTGAACCAGATTCTGGAAGATGAGCTTGCACAAATTCCTCCTGAGGAAGGACTGGACGAGGATGATGATGAGGAGGAGAAAGGAGAGCAGGATGAAGGGGAGATTTCAGAGGAAGACGACATTGTGACAAATGGCTGTGTGGATCACAGAGCCTCCACCATCTCCACCATGTCAACACTATCCACAATCTCCAAAGACTCCATGTTCTCAACAATCTCGGTCGTTTCAAACTGCTCCGTCCCCTCCGTGTTGTCGGTGGCCTCAGGAACAGACAGTGACTTCTGTGAGGACATGGAAGATATCCTGCCAGAGCGGGGCACCAAAACAAAGCCTGGTTTAAGTCAACGTTTTTCCATGCTCTTTAAACCAAGAAGCAGCCACTCCCTGTCCCGCGCCAAAAGTCTGGGCAGTCCCGAAACCAAAGACTTTGTGGTGGTGCGATCAAAGCGCTCCAACTCTCTGCCCCAGCATGCCCAGCTACACAAGCCAGAGCGGTTACCTCTCAAGCCCGTCTGCTTCCGGAGAAGGCCCATCCTGAGCTGCGATGAGGACAGCAAGGCCACCACTCTCCGTGTGGTAGTGTTTGGTGCTGACCATGCTGCCGGAAAGGTGGCTCGGGCCTACAGCCGCCTGCGGCTGCGAGAGAGCACAAGCCCACACCTCACTCGGGTTTTTAAGCTGCAGTTCTTCTTCATACCGGTGAGAAGAAGCAGCTGCAGTAGCAACAGCAGCAGCTCTTGGAAGATGTCCGAGAGCCCGCTTCGAGACTCCATCTGCGGGGTACGTATGGCTGCTCCTGAGCAAAACAGAGAGACAGACAATGTGTTGATTGTTGATTGTAGTAGAGTAGTTATCAAGGAGTTATGAAGATGGTTGATGTATTTATATTTCGGTTTTTCGATCAATATTAACTGTTATACAGAAAAGTTTAATGGCAAAGTCTGTGTAGACACTGTATAGTCCGTGTAGACCTGTGTAGACTGGTCCACAAAGGTTGGATAGGATTCAAGAGTCCATCAAAAATGATCTGGAGATTTTGATTGACTCTCCTTCACAAATTGGCTGCTCTGTGAAAGACTTGACCTGTCTTCACAGGAGCAGAACTCGCCTGGCATGGAGGACAGCACTAATGACATTGCACGCTTCATCGGAATGCTGGACCCCTGGTACGAGCGCAACATGCTCAGCCTGCTCAGCCTGCCTATTGACGTTCTGTGCCAGGTGAGATCATGACCCCCCAGGTTCTGCTCAAACGCGAAATATTCACAGGCATGGCATGATGAACCCCAAGTAATGGCCTACATTTGCTTTAGGGTGCACTAGTCGATCCGTACTGTGCCCGATCATGTTTGACCGCCTAAGTTCAGTTCATCTGCCTAGTGTTGTCACCGTACCATGACCGTGTACTTTCTTGTGCATAGCACCCCCTGCTGATTCACTTGCATCATTACTGTCATTACTTTCACAGCAAACCTCAAAAACAGAAACTGACTCTGGTGGCTGCGGCGAACGTCTGTCCATTCTGGCAGATCTGGTCCTGTACTACTGTCGCAATGCTGTCCGACCTGTGCTGGTACAACTCTACCAGGCTGAGGTGGGTCATCCGCTCTCCCTCCAAATAAGATAAGCAGACAAGTGGCCCAGTACTACTTGTTAGCATGTCAAAACTAGATCCGAAAGAAATATAACAGCAATGTATCCAATGTGCCTGTGATACTCTTTGCACTATATCCAGTGTTCAATAAAAAAATAAATGCTGTACAAATAGCCCCTTGCCATGGTCTATATGAGTGACTGAGGGGTTTGTCCTGGTGCAGCTGACCCTGGTGGGAGGAGATAAGAGGACTGAGGTCTTCATCCACTCCCTGGAGCTGGGCCATGCTGCAGGCACCCGTGCCATTAAGGCTTTGGGTAAGTCTTCCACAAGCCTCCTTGTCCAACTCAACCAAACTATAGACCAGCCTTTTGACGTTCCTACATCTACACCTAAGGTAGCCGTGTCATTTTAGCGACAGCTCCACAGTTAGCTAAATGCGTACATTCCCCATTTATGTTTTTCCCTTAAGGTTTTACGCCTTCTTGTAAATTTGAGCTCTGGACCTCAGGGCCCTAAGAGGATTACGAAGCCCTCTCATACCTACTGCCATGTCTTTTGGTACATGATCTATTAGGCTGATCGTGATCCCCATACTAAGCATAGGCAGGGTTGGAAAGGGGAAAGCAGGCATTATAACCTTACCGTAATACTCCTATTAAAGTCAGGTCTGTTTTTCTGAGACATGAATTTGGGACATTGTGTCCTGCAGGTGCCGTCAGCAAGCGCTTTGGGATTGACGGAGATCGAGAAGCCGTTCCATTAACACTAGAGGTGGTTTATAACAAGGTAGGGACCAGCTGCAAAGAACCTCTGTACGCTTAAAATGTTAAATATAAAAATGCTCCCAGGAAGCGGGCACCTTTAGACATTCTGTTCGTACCTCATAGGTGGGTGTCAGTGGTCGAAGCCAGTGGAACAGGACAGACAAAGTCTGCACATCCATAAACCTGACCAAAGCCTGCAAGAAGCCAGAGGAACTTGGTATGTTATTGCAAGAAAGAAATCTCCACTGGAAACACAGGGTGCTTTTTTAAACTGTTTTGAAATAAACGGGACATTTTGAAAAGTTTACATCAGACATGGGGAACTCTGGTCCCTTCATCACTATTTTGTTACTAACCGTCTACTTCCGTCCAATTTAAGACTGAAGATATGACATCAGACATTCACTCACTGGGTCACAAAGCCGCAGATATATATACTTTGGTCAAACATTAATAGAACCAGAAGTCCAGAAGACAGCTGTAATGTTTCCTGAGCAGTTGAGCTACATCTATAACCCTATATAAGGTTAATTTCTAGATGAATGCTTAACTAAGGAAGAAACCTGAATAGACCATATCTGGTATCCCCAATTCCAGGTTTACACTTAGTTTTAAGTCTTGTCTATTTTATTCCCAGCATATTTCTTCAGGGAAATGAATAAAAAACAGTTGTAGCACAAATACAACTGAAGAAAATTAATGCAAGATCATGGTTGTACCATCTACTGAGAAAATTATGTCACTTAAATATGTTGTAAGCATGATAATCAGCCCCCAAACACAATTATGTATTCCTTTTAGTTGTAAAAAATATAGTTGTAGTTTTTTTAACGTCTGAAAATGGTGTTAACATAGGATGCAGATAATTCTGCTTCTCCTGAACCCTCCTTGAATACTTCAGTCTTGAGCAAATAACACTCATCTTTCATTAATTTTGAGAAGTGAATGTTGGCCTAAACTGGTTTAAAACGAGAAATGGAAACCAACAGCCTGTCATTCTTCGGTGTTCAGACTCGAAAATGGAGTGTCTCCTGTTGACGATGACGGAAGTGTTGAAGAGACAGAACTCGCGATGCAAAAAGGCGTACAATCAGGTGAGCAGGAAGTGAGAGGGTGCGAAAAGAGCCTCGTGGCAGAACAGGATAAGGTGCAAAACTTACAAAAACAGCCATTTCATGTGGCGTGGGACAGCAAAGAGTCACAGAGAAAGAAAAAACACAAATGCAAACCAGAGGCAGTTCCTGCACAACACTGTCTCGCGAAAACCGTTTAAGCTGTGAGGCGCGGCTGTAATATTGTGTTACTGCATTTTACGCAAGCAATTTTGGTGTCTGTTAAAAACTCCTTTGGCTGCTTAAGCACACAGATGCAATATGGGTGAGTCACAGGGTTAAAAACTCCTGTGGCTGCTTAAGCACACAGATGCAATATGGGTGAGTCACAGGGCGTCCCAGTTAATATGGTCATTTCTCCATCTCTAAGCAACTGTCAATCACAGAGGTGAAAGTGGACAAAGTGCAGGTGAGCGGGGGAAACACCACCTTCGCCGTCTGCCTTGACCAGGATGAGAAGAAGATCATTCAGAGTGTGACTAGGTAACATAAAACACACCTTTCAGACTGGAGTGTGGCTTGGATAGCAGGTCCAGCTCTCGGTTGGCCTGTGCTGAGTGCTTCTGAGGAGATCTTGTGCCGGTTTGACAAGTAAACACAATAGATTTTGGACTGATTGAGTAACAGACTCAATGAAGAAATAATTGTACGTGAATGTGCAGTATATATGTAGTCATACATATCTGTGCATAGATTATATGTATGTGTTGATGTATTGTCTTAACCGATGCCATTTTCCCTCCCGGTGCAGGTGTGAAGTGTCTGTATGCTACAAGCCTGACATCATGACGGACCGGAGACTGCGCAAGTCCCTCTCCACATACACCGAACCCTTCCACCCAGCTTTCTGCTCTCTGCTCTGCCTACCAATCGCCACCTTTAGCGGGCCTCACCCATGAGAAAGTTACCCTCTGCTAGACCCAGTTTACCAGAGGTCTAGATGTTTGTAGAGTTTTTTTGTTTTAATTATTATTATTTGCTTTATTTATCATTCGTGAGCTGGTATGTTGTCCCAGGGGAGTGGGTAAATGTGCAATAACTTTAATAACCTAAACCTTGAATAACAATAACCTTGAATCTGACAAAAACACAAGATAGACATAATTAATTGATAATAATTAATTTGAATGATGGGAAAATGAGTCTCTGACCAGGCTCCTGGTGCAAAGTTCACACACACACACACACACTTGCATTTATAGCTTATAGTAAAATAATACTTCGTATATACTCTAAACAAACACAAAAATCTATAAAGTATAGTAAATTATTATATATGCAAAATGAATCATAAAAAGCGCTTTAAAATACGATGTAATTCTAACCTTTTCTTTAATATAATTACCGCTTTATCACTCGTGTGGGAATTTCTAAGCCTCTAAGACATAACTGTTCGTCAAAATTAAACATTTGTTTTATGTAGGCAGCTATGTTTACTTTGAGAATATTATCAGACACTTGTATACCGAGGTAAATACACTAAAAATGTTAAAGCCTTTTTCCGACTGTTGTTTCGCAATGGTCTAACATGCGATATGAGATAAATGAATAGGCTGTATTGTGACGTATTTTCAGAGTGAAGATATGAACTGTTTGCACATATTAATATGACATAACATGACTATTTGATTAAATTCGACCCTTCGTAAGAAGTTTTAATACACTGAACGCAATATAAGTAATCATCCATGTGGCAAACCTGTTTTCAATTCGAGACTAGCCGCACGAGCGTCGTGCAAAACATACTACGCCGCTCACCAGGAGCGCGCACTCGTAGTGTCAGCGCGTCAACCGCAGCCTTGCGGCGGATGCTGGTTTCTACGTTGATAAACACTGAGCTGCAAGCAGAGCAGCGTTTTTCCCTCTGACATTAAAATATACCTTCATACGTGCATGGTAAATACCTTCTTAAGAACATCTGCCGGAAATTAAACCATGATACACGGCTGACTCATCCGTATAGATCTGCTGCATTCTCATCATTTTTAGCTCATTTTTTTCTTTTATCCATACTATGCGTGTTGATCTCTGTAAATACTGTATATATACATGATACTGTAAAGTACATGTGCATCTAGTCGTAGCTTACTTAATGCGTGTTGTTCATAAACTAACATATGTGTATATAGTGTAATTTATTGTGATTTCGCATTTTTATAACTTGTCCAATTCCTATTTAACTAACAGGTAGCTGCCTTATAGGCTGAATTGTAAAATCAAAGACCAAACACAAGCTTATCACGGGGGACAACGCAAAGGCACGCGCTCTATTGTGCAGGTGCTGCAGGATTGTTACTGATCACAAACACTTGCTATTTTAAAAGAATCATGATTTGCGGATGAAAATAAAATGCGGTACAAGCATGGTACATCATATGAAGGATCGTTTATCAGATTTATATGTATGTTTTGAACGGTGTTTAATTTTTTTGTCGCTTTTCTTTTCTGGGAAACATTTAATCATTTTACCTATACATCATACGCAATTATATCTTTGTAATGCACTTGCATAGTTACCAGACCCATCATGACTATTGAAATGTTAAATCTTTGATCGGTGTAAGTATTTTTTGTTTGTGTCTTATTGTAATATGTGCTGATGTATTTTCGTTTTAGTGTCTCTAAATATAAACTATGATCCCATTGTTTTTGCATAAGCTTGACCCCTCCTTCATGATGGGGAAATTTGGACCTCTCTGTATTTGCTTAATGAACATTATTTATGTTTAGCGGTCGTTTTTTCCCTTTGTTTTAGCAATAATACCTTTTCTGGGCCATTGATGATCGCATACTGAGATAATTACATTGGCAAAAAGGTGTCGGTTTTGCCATCGTTTTTCAGGTTGTTTCTTAAAATGGTGCCTGGAAGAGGAACTGTAAATGGCTTAGCTGGTGACTGTATCCCTGCCTTCCAGTAAATACACAGACAACATGTCGTTGTTCTGTGGCTCTCCAGGCATGTCAAACCATAAACACTGGTAACTTAAGCCAAGTCATTAAAATGCACTGAGTTCTCTTCCCACTTCGCACTGAGAAATAGACTTTTACCCATTTGCATAAACATTGCAAGCCAAAATGAGCATTTTGGGTAACCATCGCTGTATTGCTGTCGTAACCAATGTATCTTCTCAAACTGCAGTGCAATTCACAAGTGAGTAAAATTCAATTACATCACATTGAACTCGTTTTTTTCCGCAGCAGGAAACAAATGTTCTAAGGATGAGCCAAACAGAAAATCGTTTCCCATCAGCCAGGGAACTAAGTGACCGTTAAAATTATGCCTAAATCTATACCGCATGGATCGTATGATGACGATGTGATCAGCTTGTGAACTATGACCTACCTAAGAGAATGATACCGAGACCAAACTCTGCTTGTCAAAGCGGGGCTACATGTACTATTTAAACTCACTGTGGTTTAAAACGTTTGTAGTGTAGCTTTACATTTCACTGAAGATTTATAGTTTTAATAAACAAGCCTCTGTGCCTGTGATTGTAAGGTTGTTGGTTTGAGCCCAGCCTTGGCAGAATAGTCACATCTTTGGGCCCCTGAGCAAGGTCCTTAAGCCTCAACTCCATGGGCAACGCTGTAGGCGGCTGCCCCTCACTGCCACGCCCCCCTCGTTTCCTCATGTGAATCCCTGATTGTTCTCAGCTGTTCTGCATTTCCGTCCCTTAGTCTTGTGTATTTAAGTCCACGTCACAGTGCATTTCCCCAGATCCGTCATTATAACGCTGGGCAGTGTTATGGTGATTTTGTCCTGTATACCTCTCCACCGCTCCATTAAGTCCCTTCTTGCCTCAGCTTTTTTGTCTTTCGCCTGCTTCCCCAGTCCGAGCACCGCGGCACGATATAACAGATCTGTAAGGGGACGGAAATGCAAAATGGCTGAGGACATTCGAGAATTCACATGAGGTAATGAGGGGGGGCGTGGCACATGGAATTATTGTACGAGCAGGTC
The DNA here is from genome assembly GCA_015163995.2 of Mormyrus lacerda. Taxonomy (NCBI): domain Eukaryota; kingdom Metazoa; phylum Chordata; class Actinopteri; order Osteoglossiformes; family Mormyridae; genus Mormyrus; species Mormyrus lacerda. The sequence continues at coordinate 8,350,630 of JAABNX020000106.1, read as the reverse complement.
ATGACACTCTCTATTATCTACATATTTGTCTGTGTCTCTTGGAGAGCAAGATAGGGTATGGGTTTAAAGAGAATTTTCCCACAAGGGATCAATAAAGTGTAATTATTATTATTATTATTATTTATACCAAAGGTTAGGTGCTACCATTGAAGGTATGACAATGTGTAGCAAAGTGTATTTCATATCAAGAGTCATGGAAACAGTACTTGATTTTCATTCAAAATTCATGTACCACACCAAAATGTTCCATCCATTTTCTGCTACTGATCTGGGATCGGGTCGTGGGGGCAGTAGTCTAAGCAGGGATGCCCAGACCGTTTCACCAGCCACCTCCTCCAGCTCTTCTAGAGGGATACCAAGGCCTCCCCAGGTCAGTAATCTCTTCAGTGTCCTGGGTCTGCCCCACAGTCTCCTCCTACTTGAACATGCCTAAGGCACCTCCACAGGGAGGAGTCCAGGAGGCATCCTAGATAGATGCCCAAGCCACCTCAGCTGGCTCCTTTCGACGCGGAGGGGCAACGATGCAATCCTGACGTCCCCGAACCGGAACCCTTAGCTACACCTAGAAATTCTGTCCATAAAAATTATGAACAGAATTGGTGACAAAGGGCAGCCTTGATGGAATCCGACGCCCACTGGGAACGGGTCTGGCTTACAGCTGGCAAGGCGAACCAGCTCTCGTTCCATTTGTCCCCAACAGCAGACCCTGTACCCCGTTCTCCTGAAGCATCTCCCACAGCCCCACCCCTGAGGAACACAGTCATGTGACTTACCCAACTTATACGAAACATGTAGACTTGTTGGGCAAACTCCCACAATTCCCTCCAGTATCCTTGTGAGGGTGCAGAGCTGATCCAGTGTTGCATGGCCAGGATAGAATGTACATTGTGCCTCCGGGATCTGCGGTTTGACCAACAGGCCCATCTCTCCAGTACACTGGTATAGACCTTCCTAGGGAGGCTGAGGAGAGTGATGCCCCTGAAGATGGAATAAAGAAAAACTGTGTCGCAAGAGGAGTATATTTTCTTTTTGTTGACAAAATAGAATGTTTGCAGGTAACTTGATAACAGCTAGGGGGCACTGCAGTGCCAATCATGATTCCGGGCTAGGCCTTTGCCATAAGATGATGTAATGTAATAATGTAACTGGCAGTATGAGACTAGTAACCCAGTGTCGGCGTCTGACAGTGAATGAATAGCATGTAGGCTGCACATAAAGCAAGATAAAAAGATTTATAATAAATTCATAATTTGGTTTTCAGCTCAGCCTTCTTGCCTACGTTTTCAATCCCACCCACAGACCAAAGTCTTTCTGAAGTACAATTCCTGAAATTAATATTGCATAAGCAAAAATAAAACTACTGTTATTTAAAAATACTTTGAAAGAAAAATTTCGCAATAAAACTACCCTGTTATAGTATCAGCAGGACATTTAGGCCCTACTCTGTCAACCCTGCACATAAAATACATGGGTCGTGAATTTGACTTCTCGCATTCTTGTGCTTCCCATGGGCTAAACACATGTTGTTCGGCGAATTTGCCCTGTGGGTGCCCTAAAATGCATTAGCATCCTTTCCTGCATGCACCTTCCAGGATGGACTCCCGGCTCACTGCAAGAAGCCTCTTCTACCGCCACCTTGAGGACATCTGAAGAACTGCAAGGGTATAGTATCTTTGAGGACAAAAGTATAGGGACACACTTCTTGATCATTGAATACAAGTGTTTCATTCATATTCATTGCCACAGGTGTATGAAATCAAGCACCTAGCCATGCGGTCATGTTTACAAGCATTTGCGAATGGGTCATTCTGAAGAGCTCAGTGAATATGTAATACTGTCATGGGATGCCATCTTTACATTAAGTCAGTTTGTGAAAGTTATTCCCTGCTAGATGTTCCACGGTCAACTGTAAATTGGTATTATCAGAAAGTGGAAGCATTTAGGAACAACAGAAAAAGTGCCAGACCATGTAAAGTAACAGAGCAGGCTCACTAAATGCTGAAGTGCACAGTGTGTAAAAGTCGCCAACGCTCTGTTGACTCAATAACTGCAGCGTTCCAAACTTCCTCTGGCATTAACCCCAGCATGAAAACTGTGCACCAGGAGCCTGACGTACGAGTCTGGGTTTGGCAGATGCCAGGAAAACATTACCTGCCCGACTGCATTGTGTCACCAGTAAAGTTTGGTGGAGGAGGGATAATGGTATGAGTTTGTTTTGCAGGGGGTTGGGCTAGGTCCTTTAGTTCCAATAAAGGGAACTCTTAAGCCTACCAGAAATTTGGACTATTCTATGCTTCTAACTTTGGGAAGGGCCTTTTCTGTTCCAGCATGACTGTACCCCAGTGTACAAAGCAAGGTCCATAAAGACATGGTTGAGTGAATTGGGTGTGGAAGAACTTCACTAGCTCACACAGAGCCCTGACCTCAATCCCATAAAACACCTTTTGGATGAACTAGAATGGAGTTTCTGAGCCAGGCCTTCATGTGCAACATCAAAGCCTGACCTCAGCAATGCTCTACTGGATGAATTGGAAAAAATTCCCACAGACACACTCCAAACTCTTGTAGATGCCTTTCCAGAAGAGTGCTGTGAAGAACAGGTGGTAAGGCAATGATACTTCAGTAGAATACACAGATGGGTGAATTACTTTCAATAGAAGTGTCAGCTAAATGGTGAAATGCCATGAGATGGGTTTTCCGGTCTATGAGAAAGCAGGGATCACTCCCAAATACTTGCAGTAACACATAACATTTCAAATGTGGCAAATGATTAACAGGGGTAGGTATGAGGAAGACGAAACAGTTGTATCTATGTTTTACTTGGTTGGTGTGGGTGTGAAATCACTTATGACGTGGCTTGGTTGGTTGCTGGTTAGAACTGTAACTTCACACCTTTTTTGACTCTGGGTTTGATTCCCCTTCCTGGTTTCGTGAATCTGGAGTTTGCAGGTTCGGTGTTTATGGAATAACGTATAAGTAGAATCACATCTCTTCCGATAATAAATGAGAAATTTAAAATCAAATTTAGCACTTTTTGCGAAATGCTTCCACAAAACGTAGCGAAAGCAAAACAAATGTGTCTTACCAATAACTCCAAAGTACGAAATCCAAAGAATCCAACACTAACTAGGAAGTTGAAAACATCGTGGTATTTCCTTCTTGATTCTCGGAAGATAGTGATACTTGCCACGACCTCTGCTCTGTTTGATCAAAGGTTTCACTATGTGCTGAAACAACTAAATAGAAATTTACCGCGCGTTATGATTTAAGAGAATTTCGATTGCGCAATTAAAACGCCTCCACTTTGGCTTTATTTTAACGGATAGTACAGTTTCAAGGCTTAATATACGAAGGAATTATATTTTCACACGCTAGAGTTTGAAATCGCTCCACACTAATCACAAAAAACTGAAGACTGTCTAGCAGACGACCGGCGTACAGCTGCAACACGTAAGTGCACTTAGGTCACCGAGATTTTGCAGTTTTATTCACCGTTTTTGACCGGGTCTATCGGAGCTACTATAAAAACGTAAAAAGTCCGCTTTATTTACATACTTTAAAACGATAACAGTTAAAGCAATAGGGGCGTTAATCGAGTAAGTCTCTGACGGCCTGATTGGTCAGAGTACTCGTCAACGTCCAATAGGAGTGACGCATTCCGTGAATATGAATTTTACTGAAGGCACTGAGAGGAACTTCCCCACCGAGACGCGAGCTGGATTTCTGCGGTCCAGCAGGAACCGTGGAACCCGAAAATCCGAGGATCTGAGGTGAAGTTATGACACTCCTCAGCAGGTAAACTCAAATCAACATATTCACTCAAAATATCTGTGAATGTATTTGCGAATTTCTTTGTGTTGCCCTTGCATGCTCGGGCTGCGATTTACTTAAATATAAAATCTATTTTATCGCTGTAAATCGTTTGCAGTTATCCTTCTGAAATTATCAAAAGGCATTTTTTAACTTTGGTGAGAAAGCTTTTTAGATTGAGAAGTGCCACGTGATTGTGATAATGTATAATAAATCGTTAATTTTTTACTGACTTTTATTTTCCTTGGCTTTAGCATAGGGTTTTTGTTTCAATCACGTAACCGCCCAATATTGATTGGTTGTCACAAAACTTCGCTGACCCGTTATTCCAGTTCACGGGTGTGGTGCTTCGGTCTTTATAATTCGTTTATATGTACCGTTCTTGGCAAGAACGAATAATCGGATTAGACACTGAACGTTGCCCCTCAGATCTGAAAAAAATGGATGAAAATATCAATTCTTTTAAATAAGGCTCTAAAAAGTGCATATTTCAAAATATAATATTCCCAGAGAATACAGTATACTGATTTGAATGGAATTAAACTATTCTTCAGCTGCAGGCCCCAGTATCTTAGGACCACGACTTTAACACCTTGCTTTAACACTAAATTAATTACCTGCTGCCAACTTTTGTTCAAGTTGTGCAATATGATATGTACAGGTGCTCCGTGTTAGTGAGCATCCGCCAGTTAGATTAGACTACTTGAAACAGATTTCTGAAGTCTGGAAAAGGAAACCTATTTACAGATTCACCGCTCTAATAACTAATGTCATACGCCGATTGTGTGATAAAAAGGCATTCATAGACCATCGTTCAGTATGGCTTGGCGCTACTTGCAGAATGGGCTTGTGTTTTATACCGGCATTACTGAGGCGTTCATTCATTGGCCTCTATTAATAATTACCAACAGTGTCATTTTTAGCATCTGCACAGCTCAGTAGGACTACTTCTCAGCCTAAACGGCGTTTAATTAATTGAACTACATTTTACGAAACCATCATCTTGACAGCAGTGTGAATTTTTAGTTTTATATTACCAAATTTAAATTCTGCTGACAATATGGGGTTACAGTTTTTGGGTGTATTTTTGACCGCTGATACGCTGACACCTGGTCAGGCGTACCGCGAAGTGCGGTGTTGAGGGATGCGGGAAACTCACATGTCATTCCTCTGTCACAAACCTTTGCAACCACACTACAGCTGTGTTTTTGCCAAGTCACGCTAATATACCGTTTCGAGCCAGATACACCGAAAGAAACCGAGTCCCTTCCTGATGAGTACCGTAGTCACGCATTCCTCAGTCAAGTTAAACTGGATTTCCTGCATAACATTCATATATACAGGTATGCAGATCATCTGATCGGAATAAAAGGTGCTTTGTGCAGCAGCAGTATTATACGGTATAGTAGATCAACACAGATTCACCCGCTACCTAAAAGTCGCATTCGGTTGCTAGATGATTGTGATCTTCAAGCGCATGGCTGGGAGTCCATTCACAATGCTGTATTCACCCTTAACGAAAATAGCGATATCTGCGTTTTATGGGTTCTCCTAAAAAACGTTAAACGTTTTTTTTTCCCCCATAAGACAGCATGTTTTTGTTAATGGTGTTTGTGGAAAGGAATTCATAAAATTGAACTATAGGAGGATCTGTAAGGTAAACATAGTCTTAAACAGAACGGAATCAGTGCAGGTTAAGTTAAAGAGTGCGGTAGGGGAACACAATCTCGAAAGGCGTGGTGCCAGGACTGTGAGATCCTGCTTTGCTGGGTGGAAGGTGGAGCCAGAGTCTCGACAGAAGGCCAAAAACAACATGCTTCTGGAAACAAGAGTGAAAGCTTACTTGTTAAAAAAAGACACCCAAACTGACACAGAAGGGACAATCGTTTTATTTTTAGCTCCAAACAGAGCCAGGTACCTCGCAAGCTAAACACAACACGTCCTGTGTGTACGGACCCGGAAAGACCGAGGTTGAATCAATAGGGACGATTATAATGGCACAGGAATAACGCCTCACTGTGGGATTTCTGGACATTTCCTGTGTGTGGAGGAGACCCAGGTATGATGGAGGCCGCGGGCCACAAGCTGGCAAATCACATCCTCCGTCACTGCAGAGGTCCCGGCTGCAGGTGGCTGCATTCTGCAGATTCACGCAGGCTGTAGATCTCTTTTTCGCTCCTTGACACATGGCCCATGATCTCCTTTGGGGATAAGGTGCAATTCGAAACCAAGTCTGTCAGCCATAACGCCATTTTAGTTTCTAACATTTTTAAGATATAGTTTTTTTTTGTATTTTTTTATATATATCATATCATCATAGTATTTTTAATATCATCAATTTTATTGCTCACATAAATGCCAGATTTGTGTGCACTGAGCATAATCAGTGTTTGATTATTTCAGATATTCAAATACTCACCGTTTTTCTTTTTTTTTCCCCACCTGCACTCAATTACTGTAATTCAAAATTAATAGCATACATTCCCGTCTAAATACATTTTCGAGCAACAGTTATGAAGTTTTGTGTAGGAAGTGAATGTAAAATTAAACTTTCATCACGGGTACTGAAAAAAAAAACCCTCAAACTCATTCTATACATTTTCTGACAGACATCACCCAAAAAAAACTTGAATGGCAGTCTGAACACCTTGCAAAAAATACTGTTTATTCCACTGTTCTTTATACAGCCATCCTAAGATAGGCAAATCTTTCAATGTCTGTATTTGATGAAGTGTGGCTGCCATTTTAAAATAGAGGTTTTGGCATTAAATCATATACTTTGAACTGGACCTTAAAGCCAGGTGATGTGAGCTGGTTTTTGTTCACATGTAGTCTGGGGGGGGGGGGTTCGCCTGAGCTGGGTGTTTCCGTGACGCGTCCAATTGTGACTTGACGGTACGCCAAATCCGTGCAGCGCCTCCCGCAGGTCACCACCGCTCACTATTCTTGAAGAAATCCTTCACCGTCCCAGTCCTATACATCCCATGCTCGTGTTTACGTCTTGTTTCAGTGGGTGTCAATCAACTCAATGGCTGGTGTGACTTGCCGGGATGCAAATGTAATTAGTTCTGATGATGCGTATACTTTGGACATAGCTGTCCCCCGCTGTGTCACACCCGCCTCAGGGCAGAGGTTCAAAGGATAAGCTGAAGATGAACGGATGAATATTTTGGTGCTTGAGTAATAAATTCAAAATCTGAATTATTATGGCCTATCCCTGGTAGGAATGTTCTGATTTAGACTACATATGGTGTTAAGAAGAGTGCTGTTGTGGCCTGACCTCTGCTAGTGTGTGACGTAGGTGTGCGGCACGGTCTCATCCAGGAAATGGGCTCTTCGGTCACTCTCGTGTCAAGTTTCGCGTCGATGATTATTTCACTCTCCGATAATCTTCTGCGCTCGGAGGCACAAACAAAGACGTTTACTAAAAGGCTTGACTGACGACCCAGACAAGGACGATGCAATTGAGAATATTGGTTGTTGAAGTAACAAAAACTAACAAGAACTGGTCTGTCCCTCCTTGCAGAAGAGAGCAATTGAACAGCATGTGAAAAGTAAACATCTGTCGGGGTGGGTGGG
>JAABNX020000106.1:8308857-8322268 GCA_015163995.2 Mormyrus lacerda | reverse complement strand
TCAGTATGTAACTAACACTTAGTTACTGGTTAATTAATACATTAAGTAAGAGTGCACTACTACAATATTTGTGCCCCTCAAGTAATGTTACCACTATTTTTAATGGAACGCTAACAACATTTTGCATGCAAGCTTACTTCAATGGAAACTGCACAAAAATGTATGGATTATCAATTTATGGGTTATGAAGACAAACCAGAGTTATATTAATAACTTGACCATCGTACAAAAAATACATGGCAGATGTTAGAACTAAAATTTACCGCAGTTCCTTTCGCAGAATGCGGAAAGTTCCCCATATTTACCACAAGGTGGCACCAGCACACTACCCATCATTCTTTACTCTTAGCGGAGAATCTCTTAGTCGCATATCCCACACACCCAAAGCCACAGTACAACTGGCATGAACACCTGCACGTTTCCTGCGATGTGCGCTGTTTGCAACCACGGAAATTATGGATTTCGTGACATTTGACAGCCCTCTCTTTACAATAACGTAGTGCTTAACAAGTCGGAGATTTGCGGGCAACTTCCTTTTTAGGTTTGCTGTTTCTTAGTTATTGTATTAAAATTTTGTCAGTTCCACAGTAAGCAGGTACTCCGGTGAACTGCGAAGACATGGACAAGGAGCGGAGATCGTCCAAGCAGTACGGGGCACTGGAATGCACCAAATGGGACGTAGAGACGCCCAAGCCCGGTAGGCACGTCAAAACACAAATGAAAAACCGCGCGATTGTATCTTTACAAACAAATACATTATAAAATGTTGCTAATTAAATAGCAGTGGACAACACACTGCCAAATACAGATCTACTTGAGATGCGGTAGTAAGCTTTTTATTTAACTTTAAGGTCTACAGGTGGTAATCACCCTTGATCTCCAGTAAATAGTCAACTGATGAACCGCACCGATTGAGACACATAACTTGGTGCCATGTGTTAATTCAGTATTCTGGAGACAAAAAAAAATTCAAGCACTCAGAATTATAAGTAAATTACTTTGTGAGAGCGTAAAGGCTTGCTTGACAGTTGGTACCATGTCTTTTTTTTCTTTTTGTATTGTTCTGCTGCATTTTGTATTAATTGTGATTTGAGTAATGATATAATCATTAATTGATTGACGTGATGTTCGGGGGGAGGACTAAACACAAACGTCACAGCTCGTGTCTCTTGGACATTTTGTCAGAAGAGGTCTGTTGGTGTTTGTGTACCTGCGTAAATGCCTGTATGTGTGTGTTTTCTCCCAACCATGGGTGCATGCGGGCCAGCATATGGGCCCATGAAATGAGAAAAAATAATTTACTACTAGTAATGCAACTGACAGAAATGATGAATACTCTGTTTCGCACCTTTCAGTTCATGTGACATAGAGCAGAATCTGAGAGGGGAATGATAGCGGGGGGTATGGAAATACAATGCAGTACATTTAACCCTGGGAAATAACATGCATTAGAGAGATCTGGGAATCTGGGGCAGCTGCTGGAACATTTGATCTCATTATTAAGAATTCAAGTTTTTAAAACACCCGTTTTGAAAAACTGGCATTTCAGGCGTTTCCCTAGATTTTGGTAAAGTTCTGTCGCCATAGTCCTTAGCTGTTGTAATTTGCATTCACTTGCTGCCTGGCTGTTTTCTTCAGCTGGCTGGTATATGTTGCTGATCCTTAGGCAGGCAGAATGACCCTCTTCTGCTGCCTTAAATCCAGTCAGGAATGCGGCCCTTAAATACCAGAGGCTGCGGATTCGGTGCCGTCAAGGGATACCTGACAGCTCTGTTTATATAAAGGCAGCTTGAAAGGTTCATTTTATTTAGAAATATAACAGAAAGCCTCAGAATTATTCTTAGAGTAGTCAGTTTAACTGAAATTTATAGATTTGCCCTCTGGGTTGAGTTAATGATAACTAACTGCTGTGGCATTTCTAGTAAATGCCGACAATCTCCATGGAAACTTTTGGTCTATTATATGTTTTATATAAAATTTAGTTTAAAGTTTAAAATGTACCACAGATGGTTCGGATTTTGTACTGGATTTTGGTTTGCTTTGTTGATATGATCACAGCTTGTAATTAACGCCTTCAGTTCCTGAGCATTTCAAATATCATTTGCCCTTATCACGGCAGCAAGGAATCATGGGAATTGGAGTATTAAGATTAGAAGGCATCAGTAATGTATATATTCTAATATATGGTTTTATTTTAACTAGAACTCAGCCAGGAGTAGATAAGAATGTAAAACGTTACTTGATGGAGGTGTAAGCAATTTAGAAACTCAGTTACTACTCATGTACAAATCATGAACAAATATAATTACATGAAATACATGAACAGTTATGATCAATTAATGATAAAAAAAACATATAGGAAAATGTTAAAATCAGCACCTGCATAGACTCAGTTCTCAGTTTTAGGTGCATGTGAAATGCAGATGTTTTATGAAAAAGACAGACCCACAAAACACTAATAACAAAACACAACTTATAGGTAATCTATAAGAAAAGATGCAGTAATGCCTTCACTGTTGTTTTTGAATAGACTCACCAGTTCGCTTTTGGAAAAGAGTGAGCGTTTGTCCACGATTTCGCAACTTGCTCCAGAGAATCACAGTGTGGAGGCTTAAGAAGCCATTTTTATCACTAATTATCCCTGCAGTAACAAAAATCTTCTTCCATCTTTCTCTGCTTCCTGTGTGGCAAGATCTGTGATGTTTTCTTATTTCCGCAGTATTTTGCCTCATAGAAACTCATAGGGATGAATTATGAAACACATGGAAGGTGTGAATATTTTGTGGGGGGGGGGGGGGCATCAGGTTGGGGTAAGGCCCACCTACGCACCTGCAAATTATTATTCTAAGAATACTGCACATTCACTGTGTGTGAGGAAGTAGAGACTGGGGATCTCCTGGTTACTTGATTTGGAAGTTTGTTTAAGCGTTAATCAGTTTTGCTGTGTTTGCCGCCCGGGCTCATCCCCTGGGTGCCAGTGAAGTCCCCCTGAGGGAGCAGAAATCCCGAGGGGGTGTTTCCAGTATCCAGATACCCAGGAGCCTGTCGCCATGCATCTTTGGCGTCTGTGATGTTCGTAACTGGGTGGTTTTCTTCCCATGGTCACATGACCACTGCCAACGTGACCGGACGGAAACGGAAAGCGAACACGGACTGATCAGCAGGTTTCTGTCTTTCACACAGTTTGAATCTGTATAATCTAGTTTAAAAACAAAAGTCCCGACGTCGTATTTTCTGAGACGTTAAGGGGATCATGTTCAGTACCTCAGTTACTCCATATTAGCTAAGCAAGGCAAAGCTTTAAATGCTTTTGATGATCAAATTTGTTTGGCGTCGCAAAATGAAAATGAAGCTTTCCCTTCCCATTTCCTGCTAGCTGCCTATGAAACGTAGAGCGCTGCCTCGGAGAGGACGACTCACGAGGGCATGTGCAAAAGACGCTACTTCACTGACAGAAAACTGGGCGCGGCTCCACCAAGGGAGGCTGCGACCGATCCGCAACCCTCAGCTGGCTGCTATGCACATCTGCGTCTGTCTGTCAGGCACCTGTTGCTTCTTGCCACGGTGACATTTATCTCACTCCTCCGATCAGCATTCAGCTCACTCGCGCAGCCCCTGCTGGTTGGCCGCTTGAAAAGGTGCAGGCTGCAGGTGAATCGGAACAGAACCCGGCAACTCTGTGTTTCCTCACTGTCAGGAACTTGATAAAGGATGCAGGATTACAGACAACTGAATTGTGGGGGGTACAATAACATTTTCTAAATGACTCGTAATCAATAAGCAGCCAAACTCGATCCCAGGTTACATCTAAGAGAAACATCAGAGCATCTTCTGCATGCACTGACGTGAGTCTCTCTGGACCAAAGCTTTCACCAAATACTTGAATGTAATTAGTGTAAGCGAGGTTTTTTATCGCGCTCTGTTTTTCCCGTGATGCCTTGCTTGTGTTGTTCATCTGCTACGGGCACGGAGCCTCCTGTCCCCCGTGTGTCTGCGGGACGAGCAACCGGGTAGCAGCCCTCTCTGCGCTCCCCTGAGCTGTAAAGCCGGACTGCCATGTGTTCTTACCGCGCCGAGCCTCTGGGGGCAGCAGTGCATGGCAGCATGACGCCTTTGCTGTTAATTTTGCCGACAGGCTGTCACGTTCGCTCAGTCTTGATTGCCTAAACCGATGTGAGCGCTCTCCATCACGTTCCCACTCTCTCCTGCCGCCTCTCCTCCTCCTGTCCGCTCTCTCATTCTCCTCCCTCCCTGCATCATCTTCCAATCCTCACTTTCCTTCTGTCTCCCTCCACTGCATTCCCTGATTCTACCGCCTCATTATCCTTCCTTCTTTTTTTACGCTTTCTTTTTTCACTCCCTCGTTCAGTCCCACTCACACTCTTCCCTCACTCTCCCCCTCATCCCTCCTCCTCCTCCTCCTCTCATTCTCTCTCGCTGTCGTTTATTTTTTCGTTTGACAGATCTCACTTCTCTTGCGACTTCCATCAGCCTCTGCGCGGCGTCTGTCGCATTAAATCAGCAGATCTGCTTCTGAGGTATTTCATATTGCGCCGTTGATTGCGTTGTTGACTGAGATGGATCATCAGGGATCCAGGCATCGGACGGTTAGCCAGTTTAATAAAGCCAATGTGTCACTTTTGAATCTGCTCTATTCCGAAGCAAAATGGACCTGCTTGGCTCCGTCCGTCCCCTGCTATCTGAGGCCTAGAGTGTAATCCCTGATCCTACATTATGAAGGTTTTATTTTGAACATGGTCTTCAGAAGTGGACCAGACTCTGCTCCAGCAGGTTTGGTGAAACAGGTTTCAGTGATAATGGGGGGGGGTGTTGCTGTTCCATTCCAACTCTCCAAATGCAATTTCATTCAGGGGTCTCTATGGTTAACTTTAACCAGTGGCGATTTAATGCCAGAGTTGTCTCTGCAGGTCTTTTCTTCTGGGTCTTTATGTACAGTAATGTCCCATCCCATAGCTCTGCTCTTGTAGTCAGATCCACCAACTCTGTCTTAGTAGGAAAAGCATTGTCCGTGTACAGAGCATTCGGAGCCTTTTAGGACAATGTTGGGACCATCAAAGGGGCATTTGGGTGTGAGGCACCTGTGCTGTGAGTGTGTGGAATGTCTCTCCCATGGTCCATGTCCACTATGCTAGGGGGGGGCTGTCATGCTCTGAATGTGAGCTCTGTCTCTGCCCATCCTCACCGGCTGCCCCCCCACCCCCCCCCGTGCAGCCCTACTCACTAAAGCCCTCTCGCAGTTATTGTATTGCAAGTTTCGACTGTAAAGTCACACAATAGATGTTTAGTCACCTTTTCTGGAAACCCTTTTTCCCCCCAGTAAGTTTCCATTGACAGCAACAACAAAAGCCTCACACACCCTTTGCTGTTGACCTTGCTTGTTCTATGGAGAATGACCAGCCGCCATCACAGACCGGCTGAATGTGCCCGGACCCGCCATTAACCCGAGCCGTGGGTTGCCAAAGGGCAAGCTGCCCGCACACTCTCAATGCCCTGCAGGCTTTCACTTTCTCTATGTTGATTTGGAAGTGGGCACCAGGCTTTGCCAAAGGGAGCTGTAAGAAATTAAAAAATATATATATATAAATGTATAATAAAAAAATCTTTTGAAAGCAGTGCGGCTGTTGGAAGCAGTGGGGAAGTGCAGTTTCAAATTATGTCTGAAGGCCATGGGTGGAAAGTCGGTGCGAAGAACGACTTTGTGAGGAATTAGGAGGGAACGCAGCAGTGGATGGCGATGTGAAGTCACACCGTGAGCGCAGATGCGAAGCCCTGACTGTATTTTCCCTTTCTGACTTGTATCTAGCATCCTATTTATATTATTCCCGTGGGGCAGTTGCTTAAAGATCCCTCCCCACCACAATATGCATTTGATTGGAAAACTTTTTCGACCTGTGGTCACCATCGTTGATGTTAGCAGACTGGCTTATTAACCTTATTTCCAAGCAACGTGTTGATTTGCCCTTAAAAAGGTAAGTAAGCCTTGATTAAGTCCGAGGAGGGACCCTCTGCGTGGGGGAGAAATGTGCCGCAGTGAGCTGAAAAATGTATGTTGCTTTGAATAAAAGCATTATATAAATGGTTGTGAATGTAAATGTCATAAGTACCTCACCAGTTACTTGTAAGGGGTATGTGGTCTTGATGTTTCAAGCATGGTGGTCTATGACTGCAAGCCGCGCCTCAGAACTCGATCCGGCTTATGCCAGCCGTCACCGAGCCAATCCCCCCTACTCCCCCCCATCCAAATGCACATCCGCATCTCTATACCCGCAGCTTAGCCTAAAGCGATGCTCCCCCAGTATCGGGACGTGCACTTGCCTCTGGACTGAGCGGGAAAGCAGGGCCTCTGCCAGCCAACCGGGGGGGTAATGGACACAGAGGCATGCGAGAGTGGAGTGTGTGCCGCAGTGGTGCATTCTGGGAAAGTGGATATAACCTCGTCCAACCAATGAGGCGTGAGAGATGTGCGCAACAGGCGGGCAGCGGAATGTGAGCCCTAAAGGTTGGGGGGTGGGAAGGGGGTGTCCGGTACAGCTGAAGCAGGATGCTGGGAAGCAGCCGGAATGCGCTGATCATCGTCAGGAAGACTGAATTTCTAACATGCGCCAGGCGTTAGCATATTGATTTTTGACAGTGACTTCCCTGTCGTGGGTAGTACGGTGGAACGCTGGTTAGCACTGTTGACTCACTTCTGGGACCAGATTTGGAGTCTCTGCACTGGCTCCATGTGTATGGCGTGTTCTCCCCGTGTCGTCAAGGGCTTTCCTCCAGGTACCTCTAGCTCCCCCTACAGTCTGAAAAACATGCGTGAATGGGACTTAACAAATTTCATAGGTGCGAATATGTATGTGAATTGTGTGCGTGCGTCAGCGCGCCATGTAATTCCAAGGCATGTTCATCGATCGGCTGTGTGTTCAGTTTTCTCTCTATATGACACGCGGTGCTGGAGCCTCTTCAGCCGCCTGAGTGAGTCTTCACCCCCTCATGAGCTTTCGCAGATGTGACAATGGCGTCTGGGCAGGGAGCACACGTGTGGCTCTCATCCTTCAGACTTGAACGGCGTAGCCGCAGGACGGGCGGTCAGACATGCAGTGGGGCGCCGTGGGCGTTGGTGTTGTTTAATCACAGAGTGGCGACATTGAATATCACATTATGGAGAAACATATTGTGTGGCGATACCAGTCCAGGAGCTCTGAAGATAAGGGCGCTGGGACCACCGCTTTCATCACACTGTTCAGTCGTGGTTCCTGTTTCGTCACTGTATTCATTTTTTCCCTCGCATGATACATTCTGGAGATTTCCAGAAGCCTTTCAAATGTTTTTTACACCCCTGCTTATCAAAAGAAGCTTTTAAAAGCGCAGTTTATCGTCTTCGGAATTCATTTCCATCTTGAGCACATCTATAAGACGCAGTCTCTGAAGATCGGGGCTTGAATGATGAGACGACAGCATGTCAGGGAGACCCGTAATGCAGTCTCCTCCGAAAGTGTCCGTGCAGTATAATGTGTGCTTTCAGAGAACTTGAGAAGCTTGTCTTCCCCTGAAAGCACCAGCCCCCCCCCCCCATACCACCCTCTTGACAGTCTGAAATGTGGGGTGGGTGTCATGTGACCTGAGAACCCCAACAGAGTTGGGGGGGGGGGGGGACATCTTTTTTGCAAGGCTAGCTACCATATCAAGAAACCCACCAGCTGTCTGTCTCTGTCCGTTTTGGGCCTGTGTTAAGCTATATATGTATGACGAGACCAGAATTTTCAGAGACCCCTGACTGGTAACATCAGCCGTGTGTTAAGTACGGCTTTTTCTGAGCAGGACAGCTGGCTGCCTCTATTTAGGTTCTTTTCTTTCTGTAAAGGGATTAACCTATTTGAAAATAAAGGTGCAATCAAAAGCCATTATTCCATCATCTTAAAGACTGTCGATGTGCCTAATGACCCTTGACGGCATGGCCTTTCAGACACACACCTCAGAAGTAAGGTAAGCACCCTCCATTGCTACAAAGCCAAAAGGATGCCCCTTGTCTGGTGCCTCTGACCCGGAGAGCTACCTCAGGATCAGCGCATGTCAGATCCAGCGTGACGGGCACCAATTACGCCCAGGTGGGGCTTCCCCAGGTAATGCCAGCAAAGGGCCACTGAGCAGCAGACACTTAAAGCTTCCTTGGGGACGAAGGTGTATATATACTGAAAATCAGCCTTAAAAGTTCAGTGCCGAGAATCATGCAGATAATTAGGACTGCGGATGTCGGGCTGCACAAATGATTCCTGAGCTCTGCTCTGACACATGCAGATGCAGCAGGTGCGCCTCACAGGAATCTGTTTATTTTTCCTTTGGGAGGGAATGAACTGTTTCAGGAGCAGGGCAGCGGGTGGCAGCCTGTGTGACAGCTTCCCCAGGGTTTGAACCCACACACCGAGGGGGGTGCCGGGGAGGGCAGATCGTCAGTAATTAATACTTGCCTCAGGCCTGGAGTTATGACACGGCCTGCCCCCCCCCCCCCGGACGAGCGGGGCTCTGCGGCCGCTGCCCACCTCCGCTGTGTGTGGGAACACGGGCGTCATCATTATTGCATGTTCTTGCAAACCTCCCCAGACACGGCAATTAAGGTGAACAGAGGGGCATATGTGGTACCAGAACCGGGTCTCTCAGCCGACATGCAAAGGGTTGTTACCGGAGACCTACAGTTTCAGTCAATGCCAGATGGACATGGGGGGGTTGGCTGTTTGTTGCACTTCATGGTGGGACTGCCCTTCAGGGAACATCCCCCCCCCCTGCCCCTAACCTCTGACACAATTCAAGCCCCAGTTCCCACCCAAGACCCAAAATTCCAACCCAAGATGGCAGAACAGAGAGGCTTGAGACGTCTCCATGCCCCAAGCTATTTTCAGCCAAGAAGCTTCCCCCCTTCACTCCGCTTCCAGCATGACCACGGCTCGGAAAGGTCTGTGAGCGATGAAATCTCCTGCCTGATGTCACAGTCTCAAGATGAATATTCTGGCGATTGCACTCATCGGCCGTCAATAAACACTCGTGGATTTCTCTGTTCTCTCTGCGCCTGAATGAATGTGAACACTGCGTCACGAACAGGTGAATCACAGCGACGGGATCTGTAGGTATCTGTTAATATGGCGACGCGGCTTCGCCCAAGTTGAGCACGGTGTGAGTATGACAGATGGCTCAGGAAGTGGCTGCATCGAGTAGGATGTCCAGATCCTGTCTGGGCAACCTTCTGTAAAACATTTGTGACATTACCTGTGGGTAATGAGCTTTCACATCGGGGCCATGGCGATTTTAAGATTTATTTATTTTTTAATGGTGAGGGGTATGAGAGGGGGCGTAATTTATAAAGAGGCGCCAACCTTATCATTAGCCAATGATATGTACTGAATCAGTGCGTGACTAGGGTGAGGTCATCAGTCCCTTTAAGCCGAACATAGGGTCTTGCTTGTGTTACGTCAGTAAAAAGAACCTGGTTTTTGCTAAATTATTAATATTCAGATCACCAAATGGCGAGAGAGCCACAGATGTGTCTAGGTTCTTTTGAATATTTAAATATTTAAATTTAATCTCCTGCTTATCCAGTGCAGCATCGTGGGAATTAAAATTTAAAACTCCTTATGATTATTATGATTAATGGCTACATTTGCATTTTGTATTAGGTTATTTTTTTTTGGTAGATTGGCTCTCAAGAATCCTTAGAGCCACGTTTCTGGGGGCAGCGCGTAGCTTGCAGGTTAGGGCACTGTGCCCGTGATTGAACGGTCCCTGGGTCAGCAGAGCGATGTCACTGAGCAAGACCCTTAATCCCCAATCGCTACTCTGACCCCGCCTTCACAATTGTGTATCACTTTGGATGAAAGCATCTGCGGTATAAATGTAATGTAAATGTAAATGTAAATGTATGACTAGATGGAGATGAATTTATGAGTTTAATTTCTGAAAAGTTCACTTGAATCCTGACTTGAAATCAGCCTCACTTAAATCTCAGGATGGGACTGATTTGCAAAAGTCTGCATCAAATGGGGAAATGGATCCGCCCCGACACACCATCCCCGTTCTCCAATATTTTAAATGGAGAGAAGTCTTTGTTAAATGACTATTTTCAAACATGTATTTAGTTTAATGATTCTTGGACATTTTTGTGATTGTAATATGTTTAATATACTAAATGGCCAGCAGGTGGCATAGTGGTTAGCTGTTTTAGGACGGAGGGGACAGATGTTGCCGTTCCGGTGTGTGCATGGCTATGGAATGAATAACCTTCCATATGAGTGACCCATCACACCACCTACCTACGTTTCTCTTACAGTGGAGGAAGATGTCGTCTCGATGGCCGACTCCTCCATCACGATAGACGATATTGAGGGGGAGCTCTTCAAGATTGAGCGGATCCGGGACATCCTAGTGAGGAGAGAGTCGGAGCTGAGATACATGTGAGTGCCGTGTCCTCTCCGCCGGTGACGCAGGCGCAGCGGGAGGGGCACTTTCCGGAAGATTTATTTACTCACCTGAGAAGTGTTTTCACGGTGTCAAATGTAGCATGTGACACAGGCATGTTTTTAAAGCTGCCCTGACGTTTGCTGGGATTGAAACACAAATCATATATAGATGCTCCACATTTTACGATGGATTTATGTTGGATTGAACCCATCGTAATTTGAAAAATATCTTAAGTCGGCCACGAATATGATATGGTAAATAACATCCGTCACTGAATACGTCGCTGAATACGTAAATATTTTGTTAAACACATACCCTATGTACAGTATACATAGATGCTGCTATCGCCCGACATCAGTATAGATGATCGTACGGCAAGTCACTGCGCAGGAGCAGAGCAAAATACAAGGTTTGACGTCTACTGAATGTGCATCGGCGTCGCACCTTCATGAATTAGAAATACGGTAAATTGAACCATCGTAAAGTGTGGAGAGGCATGTGGATCTGCAGGCTAACGCTTATCCCCGTACGGTTGCCGTTCGTAATCCCATGTCTTGTATGTCGAATTTGACGAAAGCTTCTTGTAAAGCAATGTAGATAAATATCATAAAGATTTTATTACAAAACTGTAAAGTTATGAAGTTTCAGTATGAATGTCCATGAGGCTGTGTCCTGGGGGCGGTGCGACCCTCGTCCCTTGGACACGTGGGAAGATGAACCAACAGCCAACAGAGGAGGAGGAGGTCATTACATCAGCAGACCAGCGCCGTCTCCGGGGGAGGCCGGTCTGAGGACACATGCTAATTGCGCTCTGCTGGTGCCGTGGCACGAAGAACCTCTGAGAAAATCGCCGTTCCTGTTTGCCACGCGGGCGGCAGGATCAAACGCAGCAGATCAGCAGGGGGAATAATGATTAAGGAGCATAACTCGTGGCCAAAAGAAAAGCCGCCATTGCGAAGCCTGTGAGGTTGGGGGGGGTTGCAGCCAAGAGGCACGTAACCCTGTAGAAATCTTCATCGTCTTTGGTTTAACAAATTGCCTGGAACATCAGTGTTTTAGCGGCATGTAAATGGCCTAAGTTGTGTGTCCGAATGACCAAGCTTCCTAAAAAATGGGCAGAAAGGAATAGGACACTGATTGTTTCCTGTAAGAACCCAGTGGATCTTCTCAGGGTGAAACCTGGAAGATCTAGATTTAGTGTTTTAAAACGGCCTAATTTAACAGTAACAGCCTATTTGTGGAGCCGTTTCCATGGTTCGCTGGTCAGTCGCACGTTCTGTTTTCCATGACATCCTTCGACTTTTTTTGAGATACGTTGAGTCTTCCGACTCCGCCACTCGCACCACGCCCTGCACCGTTCCTCCTGCCACTTGCTAGCTCCACGACACCTCAGCTGAATCAACTGCGATGGTTTTTTTACTCTCAGCATGGTTGTCCTACCAGACTGAAGCCAACGAGAGCCACGCTTTCTCTGAGCAAAACGTCCCACATGTGAAAAGGCATGTGGGAGACTGAGCGGATAATGAGCCGACCTGTTTTGTTGTCTGGGCTGGTTTAGCTTGCCGTATGTCAAAATGCCCTGTGCCGTGTGCTCAGATTGGAATACTGCTGTTTGTTACTCTCTTGTTCTTTTGATTATGTCTGCTTAGAGTGCGTATGGTCAGTCACAACCAATGGTAATTAACTGGGGGAAAAAGCGACATAATAAGGCCGCATTGATCTTTTACTGCAGAACCATTCAAGTTTGATGCACAACCAATGAATGAAAATGCATTAAACGACATTCTGAAGAAAATTCCTTTCTGAGAATGTGGCTGAAAATTAGCTTTGATTTCTGTGCTCGTCTGGGTGGGGTTTGTAGGTTTATTAAGAAATTGCAGTTTCCCTGTTGGCATTTTTGTGAAAAATATGTATCCTGTGACCCATGGAACTACTGCTGTCAGAAATTTAAATGAAACTAACAAGTTAGTTCCCCAGTTTCCAGTGTTTGGGAAGTTGTTTCAGTCCTTTGAAAATAAATGTGTGTGTGTGTGTGTGTGTGTGGTGGGGGGCTCTTTCATATAGTACAGTCTAATCGCAGATATATATTTTATTTTCTGTTTTTTTTTTTATGAATCGCTTTGTGATTGCCCGTCGGTCTGCTGACAATTTAGCCGCCGTGTCGCAGTGAGACGTTCCGCAGCAGCTGTGTCCACCCCCGCACGTTAAGCGAACATCCCCCCCCCCCACACCCTTACCACCATCCTTGTGAGCCTGAATCGCTGATGACTCATCCTTGGGGAGGGGGGGCTGCCTGGCGTCCCTTATCTCCCGCACTGCATTGTTTGCATCAGCAGCTGCTTGGCCGATATGAGTCATAAGTGAGGGCTGGTAACCAAAAGACACACAAGGGGTTCTAATTGCCCCCCAGGTGCCCCCCCCCCAGTGCATTAATCTGCGCATGATTGGCTCTTTGATGTGCGATGGCGCCTTCGGTGATGTCGCAAACACATTTATTTATTTTTTTTCTTATTTTGTAGCTTGTAGTTTGCCGTTTTGGTTGTGGTTTGAACCACACTTATCTCTAACTGTTACAGTTAAATGTTTTAAACTGTTTTTCTTTCCTTCTGATTCTTCTACAGGATGGATGATATCCAACTCTGTAAGGAAATAACACGACTTAAAAGGGAGCTGCAGAAACTGGTGTCTATTCCAGGTAGTGCTGAGAATTCTTCTATCTCCATTAGTTGGTGTTTTGAAGGTCACCGCGATCGAATTGAGACAGCGTCACTCCGCTATGACAGGAAGTTGCGCACTCTGAAACACTCTGTCCTTCAGTCAGCACTGCGCACTCTGAAACACTGTCCTTCAGTCAGCACTGCGCACTCTGAAACACGCTGTCCTTCAGTCAGCACTGCGCACTCTGAAACACGCTGTCCTTCAGTCAGCACTGCGCACTCTGAAACACTGTCCT
>JAABNX020000106.1:8282458-8293408 GCA_015163995.2 Mormyrus lacerda | reverse complement strand
GAAAGATCTCACCGCCCCCATACAGATATTCAAATATAACTAAAGAAGGGAACTCAGTAGAGCTGGCACTTTTAACACACATACAATCACGTTTTGAGAAACAGAATGCACCTGTACCCTGATTTTGAAACTTGTTGCTTGACCTTTATTTCCACCTCATGCCCTGTCGAATTTAGAAATGACACTCTATACTGTACGCACCACCAGTATCATCCTGCACAAATGTTGAGTTCCATTCCTCCTCCATCGCAGTCTGAAAACTGTATTTCCAGTCGACATCCAGACGTGCTACTACCTTGCCCTTCATTGACAGGCCAAGTAAGATACCACCACACACACACACAGATCAATGAATATTCAGAAATTAGTAAATGTACTTTTTTTTTTTTACGTTCAGACCTGTACCTGGTTCCACTGGCTCCAACTTTTGCTGATTACCTATTTTCCTTTAACCATCCAAACTATCATGTAAGTATGACTGTTATGTCTTGCGTTTCACACTTGGCCTGCGCACACACGTAAATTCGTTAATTATTGCATGATGCGTTATTTTTTTAAAAAGTATAAATGATATTAAACAGTTTATTCCACGCAAGCTTGTCAAAATGTTTTTGAACATTTTTTACATTTTTCATATGACCAAAGTTTTTGTTATGACAAATAAAAAATGTCATGTGTTCTCTGGATGAGATTGAGATTCAGAAATGTAAAAAAAATAAAAATAAAACTGTTTTGAAGATGGAAATGTGTGGGGATTTATTTGGGCCATGGTTGGCCCAGGTGTAGCTGAAAAAATTAATCACCAATCACAGACCAGGGCCAGATGAGCCCCAGATGTAAAATTTGAGTCACAGATCTGGGCCAGGTCCACAACACATGTCATAGCATTAATAACTGTATTGGGCCAGTACTGGCCAAGGTCTGTTTCTGATCCCCAATCCAAATCTGTGCCGGTATTGGGCCGTTGGAAAGAAAGACCCCGGTGCTGACCCGTTTTGAGAATCTGCACCAAATTCTATCCAATATCTGGCACGGTTACCTTTTGCTGTCTGGGATACATTGGACAATGAAATAAGTAACTGTAGCAACAGCTGATTAGAGTTCTGCAATCTCTAAAAATTGGAAGTGTTTCCACGATTTTGTCAGGGACCCCCGGACAGCGCACCTGCACCAGGTATTCGGTGTTCCTGATTGGCTGGGAGCTGGGAGGGAGCAAAAACGTGGACTATTTGGGGTTCCCCATGGACTTGGCTGGGAAACACTTCACTAGGGTATGTTTCAGTCTGTTTTTGTTTGTGTGACTTTCTTCTGGTTCCTTTCCTATTAGTGTCCAAATATACGGCATTCGCTTACTGTATTTTTTAGTTTTCTCCCAATATTTCTCCGCATGTGGGAATCCAGTCTCACACAATCAGAATTCTATTTAAAAGATGTTCCAAGAGAATGATAAATACTTCATTTAGTTATAAAGTTAAAGAAAAACATTTACACAGAGAAATTTGTCGAGTCCGAGACCATTTATGAGCCACTTCAAACAACGTGGAACAGAAACGGTATCTAGCAACAACTTATAACAACTTACAACAACAACAGCCCTCCTGTATTTCACTATGTGTTCTTACAAGCACACGCTACAGCGACGTCTGCATTAAAACTTTAAAAAATAGTCATAATAGTCAGGAATTAAACCATTAAATTAGCTATCAGTTTTCATGTGAACGTTGTTCCCTCAATAGGTGCTTCACATTATGAACAGAACGCAGCAAGAATAAAGATGCTTCTTACTGACATGGCATAAGTTAAATTTAGAGGGGAATATTTTTATGCTTTTGCAAGGTAACGTACATAAGGATCTACACCTTGGACCAGGACCATTATGGTTACAAGTCCATCGCACCAGCCTCTACATCGCCCCCTGCCTGCACCCTGAGGGAACCACATGCCTTCCAAACGAAGCTATAGCTGGCTGACAATGATACGGGTAACATAGAGAAACGGCTGTAAAACCTTGTACTCATGTCTCCTTGTTGTCATTTGTAAGGTTTTTTGCCAAATCACTAACTGTTGCGTTGATCTATTGTAGTAGCACTGTGTTGCTGGCTAAGACGTATTTGCTATTTAATAAAATTATTTTAATGGGGGATTCTTGGGGAAAAAGTCCTCCAAATTAGTCTCATAAGATGTGCGTTCGTGGGGAAATGGAACAGGAGGTTGGTGAGCCACGGCAGGCATTGGAGCTTAATTTGAACTTTGCAGTGCCAGTGATGTGGCAGCAATTAGACAATCCTGGAGGTGCATGCCGTAATTATCACACATCAGGGACACATGCGGGGTAATTGGAGTGTCTGTTCTCAGCACTTTGATTTTCTACCTTGTTCCCGAAGACTATGACACACTTGCACCTTTTTCTGTGACTCTACCGTCCTTTATTAGCCTTCAGAAACATGTAACTCAACACCATCTTTTTAACTATGATAGTTATTTACTTGTAGTGTTGGTCTCTGTGTTCTGTCTCGCAAATACCTCAAATAAAAAGGATCTTAAAGAGACAGAGAAGGTACTGACAAGGTGGCAAATTCTGCCAAAATAAAAATAATCAGCTGGAAATGGTCTCTGGAGTATCTGCCAATGTCCTTATCACTGTTGAGATGTTACATCTGCCATTTGCTGTCAAGAAAAATACAAGAGTTTTCAGCATGAGGGTTCACTGTGGCTATCAGGAGCCCCAGAGATGTGACTATGCTTCTGTATGCATCTGGTCAGGAAGCTCAGATGAACACCTGGGTTCTGCAGTCGTGGAGGGTGAAACACAAGCTTGAATAATATTCACTGCAATTTGAAAAACTTTGCCGCATCTGTACCTCAGATTATAATAAGACCGCAGGGATCTGTCAGTCACATAAACGATCTGAGTCATCTACCAGCAGGCGTGAGCTCAGGCTGGCCTGGTGGCGACCGGTTCTCCGAATTAAGCTACATTCTCTGAAATTAGTTCTTTGCTCTTGCTTCTCCAGCAGTGAGAGCAGGCGAACGTGACGTGCTCTTGCCCCTCGTTAGGGGCGATAGGATTGGAACGTGCCAGCAGTGAAGAGGAGAAAGCCAAAGGCACGTCTGCTGGGCTGCTGATGGAAAGTCAGCCGGGACAAATCTCTATGGTGAGTCACCTGTCTGAGAACAACAGAGAAAGAAGGAGAGGAACAGAGCTGTAATCAAGGGGGAAAAAGTACCTCTGTGATAATGAAATACCAGAGCTGATAGTATTTGTCCCAGTGGAATACTCTGGCAGTAAAAAAAAATCCATAGTAGTTTTGTAGAGCCAATTGATTTATCTGTCTTTAAGGATATAAGGCTGATTCTTCGGTTCATGACTTTTAGCTTCTTAACTACAAAACCATTAGCAGATTCTTTTGTATTGCACTTCATAGCCTATTTGAGTCAATCCAGAACCAGTGTTGAAAGTGGAGAAAATATTAAAATGAATGTCATGTCCCTCCTATTGTCACTCTGCCCTGAAATGTGGACTGTACTCTGTTGGTGTCTCTGAGGATCTGAATAGGAAGAGCTACACACCAGTGTTTCCTAATCCAGTCCTCAGAGACCCAGAGCCGGTCCACATTTTTGCTCCCTCCAAACTCCCTGCCAGACAGTCCACATCTAAAAACATGGACTGTCTGTGGATCCCCTAGGACCGGATTGGGAAACACTAGCATAGACCATTATGAGTTGACACCAGAGAGAGGATTACATTGATTTATTTAGTTGATGCTGTTCTCCAAAGTGATGTGCAGAACGAGGCAGATAATGTGTTACAAGCATACAGCTCAGCAGCTGTCAAGGAGATATAAAGTGCTTCTAGGCTGAGCCTGCAATGAATGACCAGCAACAAGGGAATGTTGGCATTGGAACAAGGACTATACAGGACTATACAGAACATAGTAGAACCTAACATCAGGCTAAGCTACTCCAATCAAAATTTCACGATGACTGGCTTCCTACTAGACAAGTGCCAGATATGAGAGCATCCAAAGTAGCAGAAAGCCTATACCTAAGGTATAGTCAATGAAGGCGAAGATTAGGTCAGCACATTCTAAGAAAAAGGGTAAAGATGTGTACCTTTGCTTGTCACTGGGGCTGTACCCTTGTACGTTGTCCACTTCTGTACCTTAAAAGGTACCTACAGCTACGGGTACAATTGGCGGACCCTTGAGGGTACAGCCCCAGTGACAAGCAAAGGTACAAATTCTTTACCCTTTTTTTTCTGAGAGTGTAGTCAGATGAGTCAGTTGTCATGTTCCCAAAAAAGACAGACGTTATGACTTTTCTAAAATGTTGAAAAATACTCTGCCGATCAAATATAGATGGATGGTTCACTCCACCATTGAGGAATACACATGAGAAATGTCTAGAGTTCGTCAGGCAGCATTGGTTTGCTGAGCGCAGAGTGTAAGACCTGATGAGTGACTGCGTGTAGGTAGGTGCTGCTCCTCTGAAGGCTCTGAAAGCAAGAGCCAGGGACATGAACTCAGTGTGAGCAATCACAGGGAGAGCAATGAAGGAAAAAAAAACATTTCAGTCCATTAAATTTCAGATGTGCTGCTACATTTTAAATCATCTTCAGTGGTTTTGTAGCCCAAGCAGACTTCCTTGTCAGTAACAGCTTAGTATAAATTGTAATATGGTTATGATATGACAAGTGTCTGGACTAGAGGTTGAAATGTAAATTCTGATAAATATGATCTGATCTTCTTGATGTTATACAAAGTAAATTTACGAAATGGGGAGAGAGCTGCGCTATGGTCAGCAACGAACAGCTGCTCGTATGACCTTGAGGAGACAACATTGACACTCCGCACTGTGCGGCGATTTTGCGACGAATGGTAGGATTGAAAGAATCAAGAAAGCGATTAGCTTTGTCTGTGAGAGGTTCAGCTCATCCAGGCTGTGATGCCAGCAAGACAGACAGAAATCTAAGGAGAAACTCTGGTGTCCTGTGGGGAGATGATCAGGTGAATTTAACTGTCATCTGTGTAATAGTGGTAGGAGAAGCTGTATGACCAGATGGTTCAACCTAGATAGGAAGTGGACTGGGAAAGGAGGAAGGGACCAGTGACTGAACCTGGGGATACACCAAGAGTTACCTGAGATGACCCTGACACCCAAGCACTTGGAAAGATCTACCTGATAGATATGAGTCAAGCCATCTTAGATCTAAGAGTGACATTTGTTTTTGATTGGCTATATGAAAACATTTTGGATTTGATATCTCATTTGAGAGCATTCTTTTAACGCAAGGAGAAAAAAAAAACATGTAAATATGAATACCATGGAAATATGACGTAAATAATACTGTATAGGGAGTATAATTTTCCCGAGAAGAGAAAATGGAAAGCGATAAATTACCAACCTGCTACTTTGATCCCAAATGAGATGTAACGAGATGTGATGTGATGGGGTATAAAAGCCTTTGTCTCATCTCACCTGAAGCTGCTCAGTGAAAATCGCCCCTTGGGCTGGTGTTAAAGCATTAGGTAAGGAAGTGCACGGCAAAACCTGGATTATCATTCCCCAATATACAAGTGACTCACGTTGACCAGGCCATGAAGGATTACACTAATTAAACACACTTGCTGTAATTTGACATGCTTGTAAGACAGCTGCACCATACCAAAAATAAGTTCCAGTTTCTCTACAATGGAAATTCACTTCATCTGTTCACCTCTGTAATGGAGTCTGTCCTGCACCATAAGGTACATTATAACATTTATTCTGTTGCAGGCGATCATTTTGGTTGTTCGCCCTGAAAAATATAATCCATTCATCCATCTTCCATACTACCACTTTTGGAACACAGACCAATCTCCTGTTGGTCATAAATCTCGTGCTATGTCCCAGTCACAGGTGTTATAATACTGACTTAAAGAAGAGTGGTCCCTCCTGCCCTAATATGTGGCTGATGGGACTTGAGTAACAGATTAACATGAGAAAGAGGGTGGGTGAGAACGAGTGGCCTTGAATTTTCACAAAGCCACACAGTATGGGCGTAATAACGGCACACTCCATTAGAGTCAGTGACGTAAGAGCATTCACAATGCCCGATGCAGTGAAAATGTCTTGTCCTCCGATACCTGATGAGTCATCCGCTCATCTGCGTCACTCCTCAGCTTATAGAGCGAGGGAGAGAGAGGAAGGGGGGTGGGTTCAGAGAACATTCCACAGAAAAAAAAGCTACCTTTAACCCCTTCTGTCATGTATACTGGAACATCTAACTGCGGCCCCTTCCCTGTATTTGGTGTAGAGCAGTGTTTTCCCATTCCAGTTTGTGGGGACCCACAGACAGTCCATGTTTGGAGCTGGGAGGGAGCGAAAATGTGGACCGGCTGTGGGTCCCCAAGGACTGGATTGGGAAACACTGGTGTAGAGAAACAGCTGTACAGTGTACGTTTTTCCACTTTTTTGGGGGGGCATTGTGCTGGAAAAAGAATATAGCAACCGATAGTCTTGCTATAGCTGGAGCTATTGGCACTGAGCAGCAACAGTCAAATCTTCATCAAGGCTCAAGTGTCACTATATCAGATATGTTTTTCCGGCATGCCATGTGAGGAATTACTATGACTGGACCTGCTCATGCCTTGTCACACACACAATAACAGAAATAGCTGTGACTTTTCACTTCAGGCAAATAAAAAAGCAATTCTGCAGTAGAAATTATGGTAAATTTCCATGGAACAGGAAATGGGAACTCACAGTCTACCACAATTTTGTATTAGACTTATATATACGTGGGTGTGTGTGTGTGTGTGTGCGCCTGAAACAAGGGTTTGGTGGTAATGACTGCATAATTAATACCTCGTGTGCTGTTGTCCACCGTATCCGTTTTAATGAATTATGAAGGTAGGTGGTACCACAGGCAGCATGCTGGCTCAAGTGTCCAAGGCTGGGGGTTCAAAGCTCATTTGTGTGTGGAGTTTGTGTGCTCATCTCGTGTTGGATGGGTTTCCTCTACAACAGTGTTTCCTAGTCCGGTCCTTTGGGACCCACAGACAGTCCATGTTTTTTGCTCCATCCTGGCTCCCAATAGAGCTGGAAGGGAGCAAAAATGTAGACCATCTGTAGGTCCCCGAGGACCGGGTTTGGGAGTACAGTGTTAGATTCCTCCAAAGACATACAGTTGGCCTGGCGTTACACCCCTGCCTTGTAAGATACCAAATGAGTGGCTTGAAAATGGATAAATGACCATTTATAAAATGTTTATTGCAACTACGTTGGACAAGATTTTTGTTACAGATATAGAATGTTTAATTTATTGAAATGAAAAAGACATTTCTGTTTATTTATACTGTATTTAACTAGATATATTAAGTTCAGCTTCTTGGCTTATTATGGTTGCTATGATACCATTTTTTCTTGGATCCTTACAATGAGGAAAAAAAATGCTTAAATCATAATTGTAAAGTCTTGATTTTTATATATCCGATCACAGGATAAAATTCCTGTAAATTCCGTTAGCCCACCATAAACCAAAAGTGTGGTAAATGTTCTTTAATAGCACTACTGCTATACAGTCCTTGAGCATATTTTTGCAAACTTGAAATACTTAAGTCGTTAAGTCGTTATATGGTTAAATCAAAATGAATCAATTAAACGAATGTGGTAATGCATCATTAGTCAAATCATAACTCAAAATAAGATTTGCAAATGAGCAACAAAAGAATAATTTAATGTTGCATACTGTGTCGTCTTTACGGCATAAAGGCAATCTATTACAAGAATCAAGAGCTCTCATAAATTTAGAGGTAAATTTTCAAAGTCCAGTCGTTAGAACAATATGTTCACACTCATATTCATCAAAAGCAGATCAAAAAAAATCTTCCCTTACTTAGGAATTAACATGGTCACTTTATATGATGCTATACTGCCCTCTGTGGACGGAAAAATGTTTATCTTCTCCCTGTTAATGGTTTGATAGTCTTCCGCTATTTAAATGAATCGAAAGTTGTTAAAGTCCATTCAAACATTACAGTCCATTGTTGAACATAACTTTAGATAAGCATAACATCTGCTTATGATACAGAGCACTATGCTTATCTAATCTTGGCGTAATAGAGACCATAACGACCATCGGAAGTTGAATTCCGGGAAAATAACGGTGCAGCGCCGCAATGAGTGAGGACGGTGCCCTAACGCAGCTTCCCAGTAGAGGGTGCTGTACATACAGCAATGAGGACCTAAATTAATTATGTCATCTGGTGAAAACGGACAAAAGGGAAGACAGCAATACGATAAACATGTACTTAAAAGTCTTAAGCATTGTAATACGATAATTGTTTTTTAACTGAACACAATACTCATGACCATTATGAGTGTACAAATCGGAAATTTACCCTTGCCGGTGAATAGACATACCTAACGGATTTCAGGAATCCCTGTTTGCAAACTCCTCCCGCACTGCGCGGCCTTTGCACGTGTTCTCACACAATTATCAGTCTGGCGTAACGAACTGCGTTGGAACAAAGTAACGTGTGCCGTAAATCTGACGGACACATCGCTGACCAGTGGCTGTCGTCCTTTTTTCCGCAGGCGAATGGCAGGTGGAACATAACGGGAGAACGAGCCGCCGATAATCGCAGTCTGGTTTTCCGAGGGGATTGTTCTTTCCGCCAATAGATGCGGGCCGTGGTCGTGACTGATAAGTCCGACTACCAATCGTGTTTTAGATTTAGTGAGTGGGCGTGTACTTTGGGGCCGATAGAGAGGCGGGAACAAGCGGCGCACGCTCGGTTCGGTTGAGGAGCCTGGCGGTGGGGGTGTTATCTGTGGTGCAAAGGGGAAAAAGGCTGGAGAGGGGAACGGGAGCAAGATTTTTTATACTAGAACTGTGCGGAATAAAAGCCATTACCGACATATCGGTTTATTAATTTCGGAAGTTTACTGGGTTTCCTCAGCGACTGCGCCAGGTAAGCGGCCAGAGTTTGTTAACGTTTTTTTTTTTTTTTTTTTTAGCGGAATGCTCGTCTTGGAGACGGATTATTTGAACTGACCGTCCAGCGATGGAGGACTAACCGCACGTCAACCAGCCGCTAGCTCGCTTAGCCTTTTAGAACTTTTCGGCGTCAGGAATTGAAATATATTAAATCAAAGTAGTCTCTAGTTTGTGGGATTTGTTTCCTGAGCCCCAGACTGACTGGTGTGTTTCGGGATAATTCCCCCCCATCCTGTGAATTTGCTCGAAACCTCCAGCCTCCTACATACCCCGTTGCACTCGTGACTACGTAACTTAGCTCAGTCTTACCGCCGTATCATTTTCCCCAGGGAACAACAAGCTCCCGATACATTTAACCTTATTTATGCGCTCTTATAAACCCGACCTGCTCTTTGTCTGTAACTAACGCAACGGTCTATTGGTGGCTGGGTGGACTTAAGGATGAAGGCCGTTAAATATTAGATAAATAACTTGCATGCATTATTTTCTAGGGTAGAAGAGTGAACAAGACCGTCCAGTCCTTTTATTCCTAATCATCTGAAATGCAGATGGCGATCGGCGGCTCTTTTGGGCTTTCTAATAGCCGCATCGGCTGGGCGGGTATAATTTCATGAGGCCGGCATGATATAAGCGCCCGTAGCTCGGGCGCACCGAGTCCGTCCAGCATCAAGCCCGTTGCTTAAAGCCGCACTGCCGGCTCCGCGTCTAGGTCGCCGACCCACTATTTTTTTTTTTTTTTTTTTGAAGCAATGCTGTGCCGGTTCAGGTAGTCCAGAAACCCAGGAACGACGGGTTAATCCCCACATCCCTCCAGATCCGATGCCTCGTGGTTTAAGGAGGGCAAATGTGACACACCAGTGGTAATAAGACGATGAGGAATTACCACATGGTGTACAATTAAAAATGTAAAAAGTGGGGAATAGCTTGAAATGATGCCGCAGTTCACGCTTTAGCTGTTCAAATGGACATTGAGCCGCATGGATTATTCGGCAAGACGTCTTTCATGTGACGGTAACATTTATTTCAGCGCTGAAAATGTGTGTACGGATGACCTTTGAGTTAAGACGTTAATTTCCATTTTCCCGTCCTGCTCCCCGCACCACATTTACGCAGTTTTGAGAGGAGGTCCAAAAGGCTATATCCTCGTTGGTGAGGGGGGGAAAGGCCATCGTTTGGTACTGGGGATGCGATTATGGGGGTCCCTGGCGGGGTCCGCGGTGGTCAGATAGGGAGCAACCGCTGGCGCCATGCTGGGTGCTGCTAAATTTGATATTGATCATGATTGCTGTTACATTATAGTCGCGCTGAAATACTTAAGGCCGTCTCTAGTAATCAGAATTGCAGTTTTAGGTTCCAATCTGTATCTGACTGGAGAGAAAAATTTACTTAATTTGCAGCCGTTATGTCGGCTGTGGGCGGACATTACTGGTTGGGATTCTTCTCCAAAGTGTGAACAGGTGTTAGGCGCCGCATGGGTCAGAAATATGTAAAACCCCAACCACGACACGTTGTACTTTGTCAAGCTGTAGTGTGGTTTTAGATTTATTCGCTGTTAGTTTGAGGAATAAAACTTTTTTTTTTTTTTTTTAAAGCGTAACTGAAACTTAATAGAGCGCTCAGCATCAGAATGGTGAATGCTTCTGTCAAAACATTTCATGCTGAGTTTACAAGGTTGCTTATGTGTAATATACCTCCCTGAACTACTAGAAATAACATGGTAGTTTGTGTTTGATTATGAATTGGTCTAATGAGGTTTGTGCTAATGAAGATCACAGCCTTGCTGAGCTGTCTGCATGTGCACAGCCTTCTTAAAATGGTCTGAGATTTTTCCCTTTTAATTGGTGTCATTAACTAATATGCCAGCTTAATGAACCTTCAGTTGATTCATTGATGGGTGTGATGGACTGTCAGGCTTATGGGGAAATGGGGCGGGGGCGTGGGTGGGGGGGGGGGGGGGGGGGGGGGGGGGG
>JAABNX020000106.1:8222342-8233550 GCA_015163995.2 Mormyrus lacerda | reverse complement strand
CATGCAGAATGAGAAGAAGAAGATGCAGGCACACATCCAGGTGGGTCTGAGCCTAGTTCCTCGCATGCATGGTCGTGATTGTGTGTTGTCCCACTTCAAATTAAATTCAGTCTGTCATTTATTCACCATTTTGCAGATGATACTGTTGTAAACAGCTAAAAGTGAGGTGTCTGTTTTTGTATGTCACTGCCTACAGGATCTGGAAGAACAGCTGGATGAGGAGGAAGCAGCCAGGCAGAAGCTGCAGCTGGAGAAGGTGACTGCTGAAGCCAAGATCAAGAAGATGGAGGAGGACATCCTGCTTTTGGAGGACCAGAACTCCAAGTACACAAAGGTATGTGTGCAGGCAGCACAAGCAGCGAGGCAAAATTTCTGGTTTACTGCAACTTGGGGCACAGCCACACTACTTCTGTCTCTGCAGGAGAAGAAACTTCTAGACGATCGCGTCAATGAGATGACTTCCCAGCTGACTGAGGAGGAAGAGAAAGCCAAGAACCTCAGCAAGTTAAAGAACAAGCAGGAGATGATGATGGTGGATTTGGAAGGTGGGCCTGTGAAAATGTTAACCCTTCAAATGACTTTCATACTTGAAGTTGCTACAAATGAAACGGAAGTTTTTCACCTTGTGTTATGAACACAATGTCTGTGCAACTCAGAGCGCCTCAAGAAGGAGGAGAAGACGCGGCAGGAGCTGGAGAAGGCTAAGAGGAAACTGGATGCAGAGACCACTGATCTCCAGGACCAGATTGCTGAGCTGCAGGCCCAAATAGAGGAGCTGAAGATCCAGCTGGCTAAGAAGGAGGAGGAGCTACAGGCTGCACTGGCCAGGTGAGTCACTTTCAAGCCTACAAATTATGCTCTTTCTGTAATTTTATTTACCTGTTAGAACTGAACTGAGAAAGCACTTTCTTACACAGCATGTAATTAGAGTATGGAGTAGTCTTCCTGCTAGTGTAGCGCAAGCTAAAACCCTGGGTTCCTTTAAATCAGAGCTAGATAAGATTAACAACCCGGCTATTAAGTTCCTCCCAAACGAGCTTGATGGGCCAAACTGCCTCCTCTCGTTTGTAAATTTATGTCCTTATGAAACATCAGCACTCTATTGTCCTGTGAGCCACGTGTCTGTCTAGTGATGCTACTTCTCTCTGCTAGAATAGTGTCCAGCCACTAGGATGACATACATTTATGTATTCATAATCTTTGTTTTCAAAGGTACCGAATGGTTTTTGTTTGGAAACACAAAATGACCGATTTTTATTTTTGTTAGTGGTTGAATTTAAAGGGATTTAAGGACTGAGTTCATTTTGGCCATATGAGCTTCTCCTAGTCTGATCATCATCTTTAATGCTCATGAGCAGCGTTTTTATCAAGATTATTAGGAGGAGGAAGCAGCCTGCCTACAGATTTAGGTTCTGCAGATCTACTTAATGAAGGTCAACTAATTAGTTATCAGGCTGAGAAAATGAGAGCTCGTCTCATGTTCCCACTTCCTCATTTTCTATGGACATCTTTTCTTCAGGTCCCTGTCTTTCCTATTTTACCTACCATTTGACAGGAGCTGAACTGATTAGTTTTACTGTTAAAAGCTAGTATTTGTACTGTAAGGCCTTGGAGATTTTTATTTTACTTAACTCCTGTCCTTCGAAGGTCCTTATAATGCAATTGCTCTCCACAACAAACATGCTACATCATCCTGGTGATTTCCATCTTGTTTCACCCCTGTGTCCTCTGTGTGGAGTCACCTTTTGTTCCCTGCACTGCCACCTTGTGGTCAGTAATGATTATTAATGGGAGGTTCACCAATTATTTAGGCAGATGCAAAACATTATTATATACTTTTACCATAGAGATAATTGCAACAAATTATAAAGTACAAAGTGTGTTGTTAAAGCTATTTAGGGGTTTGTGTGGAGGAGTTTTTATGAGAATAATTGACTGTGCGTGTGTGCGTGCGTGCATTAGAGGTGACGAGGAGGTCGCCCAGAAGAACAATGCCCTGAAGCAGGTGCGTGAGCTGCAGGCCCAGCTCGCTGAGCTGCAGGAGGACCTGGAGACTGAGAAGATGGCCAGGAACAAGGCGGAGAAGCTTAAGAGGGACCTCAGC
The DNA here is from genome assembly GCA_015163995.2 of Mormyrus lacerda. NCBI lineage: Eukaryota > Metazoa > Chordata > Actinopteri > Osteoglossiformes > Mormyridae > Mormyrus > Mormyrus lacerda. Next base: position 8,231,446 of record JAABNX020000106.1, on the reverse strand, counting down.
GAGGAGTTGGAGGCTTTGAAGACGGAGCTAGAGGACACGCTGGACACCACTGCTGCTCAGCAGGAGCTCAGGTAGGCTGGCGAGGTCAGTTTGCGGGCGCTGACCTGAAGGACGCTCACGTTTTGGGTCCATATGCTATTCTTTCTGTGAATCTGTCCTGCATTGTGAATGTGTCCATTCTGGAAGGCTCCCTGTGTATGTAGTGTACTTCTAAGCTAATGTCACAGCTGGCCTGGTTTTAGTGAATAGATGAGTCAAGTAAGAGCGGTCGTGAGAGCATTTATTCATCAGAGCATAAAAATTCATCAGATACTTTCACAAACTGTAGGTCAGGTTTTCCTCTGGTCGCAATTACACAATGAACAGCAGGGGATCTATGCAATGGAATATTGTAATTTAGCACAATCTGGTGCTCCGTATCCTTTTTGCTAATGTGTTGGGGCTGGGTCAAACTTTCCATCCCTATTGCCCCTTTAGGACCAAGCGAGAGCAGGAGGTAGCAGAGCTAAAGAAAGCCATTGATGAGGAAACCAAGAACCACGAGTCCCAGATCCAGGACATGCGACAGAGGCACTCAACTGCTCTGGAGGAGCTGTCAGAACAGCTGGATCAGGCCAAGAGGGTGCGTCAGAGACCCGGGCCCTGTTGAGCCGAACGTCAGCTCCGCCATTTGTGAGATTGACACAGCAGGCAAAATGATAGGATGTGTAAACCCACCAACTCCGTGTGCAGTTCAAGGCTAACCTGGAGAAGACCAAGCAGACCTTGGAGAGCGACAACAAGGAGCTGGGGAATGAGGTGAAGGGGCTGCAGCAGGCCAAGGCGGAGTCGGAGCACAAGAGGAAGAAACTGGAGGCCCAGCTGCAAGAGTTTGTGGCCCGGGTCACTGAGGGCGAGCGGGCCAAGAGCGAGCTGGCTGAGCGCTCTCTCAAGCTGCAGGTCTGGCTCGGACGGCCTTTCTTCCATCACAATAACAAGGCACACTTCAGAGGCAGTAGCTGCACTGATATATAGCAGGCAGATGTCATCAATGTAGATCAGCGGATTAGTCCTGCATGATGACTTGTTTATTTGAATGTCTGCCATCGTAATGGTACCGCAGATTATTCAGGGAGGTTGATTAACTCTAAGATCAACGTGCTGATTGCCCAGGAGTCACCCATGTGATATAATTTGACTTGCATCGTTCATTTAAGACCTTTAAATGTCTGAAGGGCAGATAATGCCATGGCTGTAATGTCTGTTTATCGGGTTCTGTGCAGATGGAGTTGGACAATGTGTCAGCACTGCTTGAGGATGCAGAAAAGAAGGGGATCAAAATGGCCAAGGATGTGGCCAGCCTGGAAAGCCAGCTGCAGGATAATCAGGTGGGTGACACCAGGAGTGTCTGTGCTTTGTGCATCAGGAATGAGCAACCTTGGTCTTTCTCAGATTTTATATGGATCTATTATAATTTATACCTCTGACACCAGCTGAGTTGATGTAAATAAAGCGTTAAGGCTTTAACAATTGAGGTAAAATTGTGTATAATATAAGAATAAATGTGCCCTTTAGGTCTGTAAAATGACACTAGAGACCTCACTGTTTTACAAAGAAGGCACTCGACCTAAAAGTTTGATTTGGTGTGAGACCTTATTTAAACATGCTGCACATTAAGCGCCATACTGCTGCTGGCAGAGACACAGACCGCCTGAGCTGATAGCCTCGAACACTCAGGCCTCTCGGGAATGTGCTTGCAGGAGTTGCTTCAGGAGGAGACTCGTCAGAAGCTGAACCTCAGCAGCCGCATCAGACAGTTGGAGGAAGAGAAAAGCAACCTGCAGGAGCAGCAGGAAGAGGAGGAGGAGGCGCGCAGGAACCTGGAGAAGCAGCTGGCCACTCTGCAGGCTCAGGTTAGGCAAACTGGCGCAGCAGTGCTCCTCGACTCTGTGGGTGGATGGGTAGCGGGCGGGAATGGGAAATGGGTGGCTGGGGTAAGAAGGGGTTAAAAGCGCTCTTGGATTGAAGCCATTATCTCAAAACGAGGAACCAGGGAGCAGAAATGAATCATCAATTTGAACAAACGCAGTGGAACATTGTTCTATGACAGTTAATGACAAAGGACTGCAAATTCATTGCTAATTCTGGAAAATTTTACCTTGCATCGTCATAGCCTTTAATTTAATTCATTCTGTCTCCAGCTGACTGAGACCAAGAAGAAACTGGAGGATGATGTTGGGACCATGGAGGGACTGGAAGAATTGAAAAAGAAGCTTCAAAAGGATATGGAGTTTGCTAACCAGCGGCTGGAGGAGAAGGTCATTGCTTTTGACAAGATGGAGAAGACCAAAAATAGGCTGCAGCAGGAGCTGGATGACCTTCTGGTGGACCTGGACCACCAGAGGCAGATAGTCCAGAACCTAGAGAAGAAGCAGAAGAAGTTTGACCAGGTATTCACACCCTGAAATAGTATAAGCTTCCCATGTCTTTGATTGTAAGTTCTTGAGTATGGTGTGAAGGTGAAACTTTTGTTGTTGGGTGGTTTCCAGTGAGAATCAGAGCTTGGTGTCTTCCTTCACTGCTGTGATTTAGATGCTGGCAGAGGAAAAGAACATCTCCGCACGCTATGCAGAGGAGCGGGACCGGGCCGAGGCCGAGGCCCGGGAGAAGGAGACGAAGGCTCTGTCACTGGCGCGTGCGCTGGACGAAGCTCTGGAGTCCAAGGAGGAGTTTGAGAGGCTGAACAAGCAGCTACGTACAGAGATGGAAGACCTCATGAGCTCCAAAGATGACGTGGGGAAGAATGTAAGTGGTGGTACTTGACTTCTGTGCTGAAACTGGGGCCTGTGTTGGTATGGCAAAGACCATGAGGACCACTTTCTAGACACAGTGTGTCCTTGCATATCGGGACAAAAACACATTTCCATTCGACCTTGTTAATGGGTGAGATGTTGGCGACTGACCGCCTGCTTTCGGTTGTCATGTTCACAGGTCCACGAACTGGAGAAGTCCAAGCGAACCCTAGAGCAGCAGGTGGAAGAGATGCGCACCCAGCTAGAGGAGCTGGAGGATGAGCTGCAGGCCACTGAGGACGCCAAGCTGAGGCTGGAGGTCAATATGCAGGCCATGAAAGCCCAGTTTGAGAGAGACCTGCAAGCCAGAGATGAGCAAAATGAAGAAAAGAAGAGGATGTTGGTCAAACAGGTATCTTAGGATGATTAAATCCATGTGTCTGAACTCTATTGCAGCAGCTTATGGTGCCAGCCAAGCTGTGTACCAATTATAAATGTATTCCTTGCCCAGTAAAGCTCCCTGGGTGACCATATGATCCATCATCTTCAGGTACGGGAGATGGAGGCCGAGCTGGAGGATGAGCGTAAGCAGAGAGCCCTGGCTGTTGCTGCCAAGAAGAAGATGGAGATGGACTTGAAGGACCTGGAAGCCCAAATCGAAGCAGCTAACAAGGCTCGTGACGAAGCCATCAAGCAACTACGCAAACTCCAGGTAACCCGTTCTCTTTGAGAGGACTCAACATCAGCCGAGTGTTCACCTCAGTCATGGAGAACTGAAGAAATAGTTCCGAGATCCCATAAACAACATAGGAGTTAACAGATGTTTCAGATTAATATCGTTCTGGTTTTTTTATGTTCTCCTTAGGCCCAGATGAAGGACTACCAGCGAGAGTTGGAGGAGGCCCGAGCTTCACGCGATGAGATCTTTGCCCAGTCTAAGGAGAATGAGAAGAAGCTCAAGAGCTTGGAAGCTGAGATACTGCAGCTTCAAGAGGTATAACCACATGTGCCGTAGTGCTGTCCAATTCTGGCGTTTGCTAACAGACTTGCTAACTATAACCTTTTGCTGATTGTCTCCAGGACCTGGCGGCATCAGAGAGGGGTCGGCGCCATGCAGAGCAGGAACGGGACGAGCTGGCTGATGAGATCTCCAACAGCGCCTCTGGGAAGTACGTGACTTCCAGACAATACTTGGTCTGCTACATAACAAGTTAAAGCTAAAGTCTGGTATTTCCCTGCCTTCCCACCCCCAACTGATGCCCTGTTACTTCTATCCCAGGTCAGCCTTGCTGGACGAGAAGCGACGTCTCGAGGCACGAATCGCCCAGCTGGAGGAGGAGCTGGAGGAGGAGCAGAGCAACATGGAGCTACTCAATGATCGCTTCCGCAAGACCACCATGCAGGTCTGCTCGTGCGATTGCTCCTGTGAGCGCTGGCGACAGGCCAGACCTCAGTTAAGATGTACATGTGGCTCAATAACCAGAAGGTACTTGCTCACCCTCCCAGGTGGATACCCTGAACACAGAACTAGCAGGAGAGCGAAGCGCTGCCCAGAAAAGCGAGAATGCCCGACAGCAGCTGGAGCGCCAGAACAAGGAGCTCAAGGCCAAACTACAGGAGCTGGAGGGCTCCGTGAAGTCCAAGTTTAAGGCCACCATCACTGCCCTGGAAGCCAAGATCGCACAGCTGGAAGAGCAGTTAGAACAGGAGGCTAAGTAAGGAGCTTCCCTCCATGTAATGACTTTTTTAGGACTTGGCTTTTACATTAAGGGAAATGTACACTGGCAATAGATATGCACAATCCCTGCTTGGAAACTGAACTCAATTCAGTAGAGAGACACACACACACACACTTTAATAGGAGGGCCCTCTTGCTTCAATTTCTCCAGGGAGAGAGCTGCAGCCAATAAGATCGTGCGTCGTACAGAGAAGAAACTGAAGGAGGTGTTCATGCAGGTGGAGGATGAGCGTCGCCACGCCGACCAGTACAAGGAGCAGGTGAGGAATGTGCTGAGGACAGAGACGTCAAGCCCAGCTGCAGCCATGCGCTCAACATAACCTTCAAAGTTGGCTGAACTCCCACCGTATTCGGCAGATGGAAAAAGCCAACGTCCGGATGAAGCAGCTGAAGAGGCAGCTGGAGGAGGCTGAAGAGGAGGCCACCCGCGCCAACGCATCCCGCCGGAAACTGCAGCGGGAGCTGGAGGACGCCACAGAGGCCAGTGAAGGCCTGAGCCGTGAAGTCAACACCCTGAAGAACCGCCTGAGGTAATGCACAGTCACACAGGAGCCACGGATACAGTTTGCTGCATTCTCTGTTTTTACTCATCCTGTATGATATTCCATAACTTGTGCATTTTTCCCCCAGATCCACATTTTAGTGCAGGGTTATTCAAATCGCGGCCCTCAAGGGCCAAGCACTGCTGTTTTTCCCGCTTTCCTTTATCTGAGAGCCAGTCGTGAAGCCTCTGGCCAATTAGAGCCAGAACTTAAGCTAGCTACCTGGGAGACTTGAAATGAAGGCCTGGATTTGTAATCGAGGGCCAAATTTGAATAGGGGGCTCTAGTGCATGGCTCTTCAAATCGGACCCTTGATTCGAAAACTAGGCCTTGTTTTCAGTTCTTCCAAATAGTTGGTTGAATAGCCCTGCTCTAGATCTTGGTAGAACCGCTCAACTTTTGTAGATTTGACGATCCTCTTGTGAAGCTCATGTCTGAAGCTAGTTCTTTGACTGCTTGTCCCCGTGCTCCTTCCTAGACGAGGTCCCATCACCTTCTCCACCGGCCGTTCTGGACGTCGGCAGCTCCAGCTAGAGGGCGCCTCAATGGAACTCTCGGACGACGACGTGGACAGCAAGGCCGGTGACCTCAACGAGACACAAGCCGGCCAGCCCGAGTAGTGATGTCGTCCCAGTCAGCCAGCATGCAACAGCGCCTCAGTTGTGCCCCTACACCTCTCCCTTCGTCCAAGACGCCAGCACCGCAGGGAGCCCTCAAACCCCAAAGTGGGAGGGGGGCCATAACTCTGCCTTACTCTACCCTGGCAAGCTGCAAGGCTGAGCACATCATTCATCTCTTGCGTCTTAATATAGCTGTAGCCTTGACGTAATGTATTCTGCTTAAGAAAACGATAGGTACAAGTGCATTTTTACATATGAGCGTGTGTTTATATATGGGAGCTTAAATCCTGTGCACATTCACTGACACCCAATATGAGGAATGATTTTGTTCCCCTCAGATAATATAAAGCCATTTCCTGGCTATCAAAGCCTGATGGATGCTGTCCTTAAGCTGAACGATAGTCCTACTCAAAGACCAACTTACAGCTACGTTCTCGGCTGTTTTCATCTCAAGCATTTCTTCTCGTGTACAGAATTCAACTTTTGCTTAAGATACAAACAAAAAAGTTCGAGTTGTGTTTCTGAAATGGACTGGAAGATTCAAACTGTGAACCCATTGGATTCTTTTTCCATAAATTCAATTAAAGTGAAATTGCTCAAGTGACAGTATTTCTAAACGGCTTAAGTCCACTTTGGTTTTGACGAGAAGCTATTTTTTGCAGGGTTCCGAGAGGAGGTCTAGTTTACTGGAATCTGTAGGGAGGAACAGTGAAAATGTCATGGCCATTAGCTCTGAACTGCACGCGGCTATATGCTGACACGAGTCTGGTTAGAAACTGGAAATGTGTCCTGTGGATGGAATGGGTCCCCTTCACGCTACGAGTCATCTCAACATCGTTACGGAGCAAAATCTCCAAGTAGAATTATCAGCTCCTGGCCGATAAGTGGAAAGTTGGGGGTAGGTGCGGGAGCAGAATAGAGTTTACTCAGCCGTTTGCGTCTGTGCCTAGTGAAGCATCCTGCAGCTGGGGACAAATGTCCACAGCATCCTGGTCTGTCACACACAACCCAGTCACAGAGAATCAGGGTTTACGTCCTGTTTAGCTCACAAGGCCTCTGAGTTACACCTGCGCACACTGCAGCCGCCGGAATGTTGCGCCAGAGTTAATATCCATCCGTACTGTTGTACTTTTTTCCAGTATTAAATAAAAAAGGATAATGTATGAAATTGAAACTCCTATTTAGTGCCTTAGACACTATATAAGAAAGCATCAGTAGGGAGAAGCGTGTGTGTGTGCGCATATATTTATATGCTCTCACATGCAAATTTAAACACTACGTGTATGTCAACATTAAGCGAAACTGGCAGGATCTACATAACCCCCTTGTGTTTTTTTTTTTGCTGTGCTTCATATTATATACAGTATGTACCTCCCTCTATTGATCGGATAGATAGTATGTGAATATGAATCAGTGTTATTAACTGTATGAAACGTTGGGCCTTCTGCCTCTGGGCGGGAAGTGTTATGGTGTCATTTGGTTAAAAGCTTTAACACCCATGACGTAGTTACTATTGGACTGGCTGTTGACAACCAGATATACAACTGCAAATATCTCATTTCTTGGATACCTGTATTTCTAGACAATGATTTTTGTAAAAGAAAATAAACATATTCATTATAGAAACTGTGTTTTAACACAACTACAGATCATAAATGCCCATCCTACTGTTTCAATGCTTCTACATGCATGCTTAGATTGAAACAAATTTAGATTGAAACTTGTTTATTGCCCATTAAACAGAACAATGAGGGCTGCGTCACTGATTCCCATCTGCTTGTACACAAATGTTCAAAGGGTAAAGTAATGCGAAATATTTTGTACATATGGAGGCACACAGGGTTCAGGTGTCAACCAACTGGCACAGAAGGACAAGTGGTACTGAAAACCAACAGCATTTATTTGACACACAAAAATAATCTACAATAGAGAAAGTAACCAAGACGAACAAACCCAATAACACCCCCCTCCCCCTCCCCCTAAATTTAGGCTACAAACACACAACCAGACCACACGCAGACATACAGAATAAGCAGATGCTTAAAAAAAAAATGCTTAAAACCCCACACACACGCACGCGCGCCTTGACTGACTGCCTAGGGTCCAGTCTACCTTACAGACTCATCTTTGGCTGCAATTCTGTCAGTCGGCCAGGCAGGGGGAATGGGGGGGGGGCATTTTAAGGAAGGTGAGAAGCACATGTGGGTGGACACACCAAGGGCAGGAGCTGCACCAAGCTATTTCAAACAAAAGACAGAGACGAAAACGACGGCGGTAAGAAATCCAACATGAAGTTTGCTTGAAGCATTTATCAACCTGCATAGTTTCACTTACAAACTAAGGCTTGTTATAGAGTCTGAGTTCTTAAAAAGAAAATTAAAAAAAAAAAATAAATTCGGAACCAAAGTTCAAGTAGGCTACAATCTTACGCTTCCCCGGCAGCCTTGAGTCTCCGTTTAAGCACGAGGAGCTCCTCTGCTTTTCAAGTCTGAGTTTTCTCTTCTTCAAAAGGTCCAGTGTGAAATGCAGCACCAAGGGGACACACTGCGCTAGACCGAGAGGGGAACGCGTTCACACACACACACTATGTACACAGTGACCTGGAAAAAGAACAGTACACACGCGCACACACACACACTTCTCTCTCGGTATGTAAACCACTTACAAATAATTTATCAGTATTAATCATAGCTACTTCTTTAACAGTCTGTGGTGGGGACAGGAGCCCACTGCCCATGCAGGGGAGGACTGTACCACTAACAGGGAGCTCAGTAAAAATATACATTTAAGTCACAATTCATGTTCATTATTAAATAGTTTCACACAAATCACTGGGAACACAGGCGGGATGAGTTATTAAATACAAATTAAATTATGTAGTATTCTTTTCTGCTCTCCCTCCCTCTCTCCACAGTGATTAAGGTCTGTCATGTAAACATGTTGACAAAAATAAAAATGGAAAAAAAAAAAAAAAAAAATCATCCAATCAATCATCCATCCAAACATTATAATATTATTATGGTAAGAACAATTCAAGAGGAGAATTCCAGCGAGTGCGCCCCTCCCGTCATGGTTGTATTCGTGGATCTAAGTGGTCACATGGTCGGCACCATGTCGACGCGTACCAGATCCTACTGGTCAGTGAGACTTCCTCGTCATGTCCGCGCCCTGGCTTTGGTTCGCGTCTGCGGAGAAGGAAGGGCGAGGCGACGATGAATGTGAGATTCACCCGGGCGGACAAACACACTGAGGAAGTCATGGCCCAACAAGAGACAAAACCATGCTTCTACGCTACGGGAAGCAGGACGCGCATGCGGATGACGGCGGGGGGGGGGGGACAGAGTGTGCAGACGAACGTGGAGACGGACAAGCAAAGCAAACAACAGAAGTCCCAGCGGCGCCGGGGGGGGGGGGGGGGGGGTAAGGGTTTACC
>JAABNX020000106.1:8199497-8212656 GCA_015163995.2 Mormyrus lacerda | reverse complement strand
GGGGGGGGGGTGGTACTGTCAGCTACATATAAATACAGCAACACATAGCCAATCATGCAGGAAGCTGACAGTAACATCAACAAAAGGTGGCTGATTAGAGTGTCATTACAATACAGATATTAAATTATATTACTGCTGCAAATGACTCGAAACTTAGTATTTGATTGAACATACTTGAATTTTTAACAAAACTAACCAGAAAAATATTTATATAATAGGGATAAGTCTGCATGCATTAAATACATTTAAAGTGAGCATTTGTATATCAATTCCAACATAAACATGCCCATGAATAAAAATAAAGATTCAAAAATATATATTTTTTTAAATATTTCTTCATTCCATTCACGTTATAATTTGATTTTAAATAATCTGCTGTGAGAGATGTAAACAAGCGGTTCTAAACATTAAATATTTGCTTACTTTGAGAAATATTTTTATTCTGAACATGCACATTTGATCACGCAACACTTCATTCCTGACACACCAGACCCTGGTTATTTATTAAATACGTAACATTTGTATAACAGTTCGAATAGTGATTATGACATGACACACTTTCAGGTACTTTACTCTGCTTTTATTAACACAGGGGAATGAACGTTAAACCTCACCCTTGCTTGGACACTCTGTTCTTCCTTGGTTTCTTCTCCTCCATGCTGTTACCCTCCTTTTTCTTGCGTTTCTTAATCACTTGATCCTCGCCATCCTTCAGCTTCTGCGGATGAATTACACACAGTCAGTCCCAGGCAGCACGGATCAGAGGCGCCGTCCTGCGTCGCCCATCGATCGCCGAGGTGCGTGCTCACCTTGTGAGGTTTGCCGTCTTTGAACGCGTCTTCCCCTTCTGACTCGGACGCCGCCCGGAACTGCAGAGTGCCCGTGTTGATGTAGAATCCCCCGAGTTTGGTGGTCAGGGAGGCGGGGACAAGCTCATCGTACTGCAAAAGTCAGGAGGAGATGGGTTCGTGTGACGTGAAGGGCATCAACTCAAGGTAACCCGGTCGGCGGAAGCCTCGTTTACACCAGCAAAGATGGCTCCGCGGCACCACAAACTCAGCGAAACCGGGAGGCACTTCTGTGTCCAAACCTCCACATACCCAGAAAACTCAATCCATAACCGATGTAGTTCAGTCCACGCTGCCGGTGACAACTTGCCAGTATACAAGCGGGAAAATGCTACATCAGTTTGTTTTTTTTTGTGGAAAACAAAATGGTCCCCAGATTTAATAAATTGTAAACATACAACTGAATATATAAAATATCATAAACATGTCGCAGATCGGATATATAAAATATGGATGGCAAGGTTACATTTTTAGCAGACTTCTCTACTGCGTGATCCTTAAAAGGACAATGGTAAAGCAGCAAGTGAGAATAAACTCACACACACAGACTGGGGAGAAAAACAGCTTTTCAGGAGACAGAGGTAGATACAGACAGAGCACGACAGACTTAAAGGCTCGGCGACTTATAAAAAAACTCAGAAACGGATCAAAATAAATTTAAAGAAAAAACCAATTCAAATTAACCTTTGCTTTACTCTCACTTTTGCTTATGTAACATTTCCGTTCGACTGTTTTTTGAAAAAGGAGGAAAAGCAGGCAGGTTCTCCAAAGACGGCAAATGAGAACCAGGCCAGCACCAGCACAGGCTCCGTGTTGGTGGAAACGGGGTAAGGGTCTCTCTTCATATCCACAAAAATGCCTTAAGAACCATCTTTTCTTCGTATGCCTTAACTTGCTATTCCTGCCCGGTCTTCACCCTGCTGTTCCATACTTAGCCTCTTGTCTATACTGCATGCTGTATTTTTGCACTGGAATTCGAATGGCTCACACTGTATTCACGCGACGTTTCAGTAAAGCACTGCACCCGCGCAGAGCTACGCAAACTGGCGCTCGTTAAGTCTTTAACAGTAGATTTAACATTAGAAGCACAGCCACTCTGCACATCTACCTAGTTGGCTCCTTGACAGCCATATGCCTGTAATATACTATCTGCGTCTCCCGTATGAAACACTGGACACTGTAAAACAATCTGCCGCTCCATGCGATGTTCAACACCAGGTACAAGGAGAAAACGTACTATGAACTGAAACACCTGCTACACAGCAAAAAAGCAAGACAAATTCACGATGAGAAATACAACAGCAATAAGGGGCACGTATCTCCCGTAGTCTTGCTTAACATAAGCCCGACGAAGGGTGTAAATTTAACAGCGAAATGACCTAAATGGGAGCCAGATTGGCAGATAAAGCCAGCAATACTCACAGCCTCAGAGTTGTCTATGAACGGGTCACTCTCGTCATACCCAAAGCCGATATCGATCAGATCCTGCATCCGGTCTTTCCTCTTCTTCTTTCCTTGATTCCCCTGTTGCAGGGACAAATATAAAATTAGATCAAGTCATACTAAAAAAAACATGCTCTGACTAATTCTGGCAGCCTTGAATATTTCATCATAAAGCTTCGTGCACAACAAAATTTCTACATCATCATGAGACAATATGGGCACCTAGAAATCAATCCGAACGCATGTGTTAATCTGGCCGTGTCTAGAATCTGACCATTCAGCAGACCCAGGATCATCGGCATCACAAACACATAACTGTTTATAAGGAAATGAAGCCGGAATACAAATGCATAACAGACCCAGATCCAGGCACATTTCCACCTGGCATCCCGGCCTGACACAGACCTCCCTTCACGGGTGGTCTAATAGGACAGAACCCCCTTGAATCCCCCGACCTGTAACCATGGTGATGGAATATACTCACGTATTTGCTCTCGAACTTCTTTGCCAGGGCTTCCACTTCCTGCCGCTCGCGCTCGTCGTCACCGAAGGGATCCGAGGGGTCGAAGGCAGGAGGCAGTACTGCTGCGGGCTTTTTAACCTTATACAATAAATTCATCGTCAAATCAATATAGGTCAAATATGCATATATTATGTATACTCTCAACATAAATAAGAGGGAAAAAATACATGTATTGAAATTGGAGAGTAGTAAAGGCGTGTAAAAATGTCATACTGTGGCTTTTAATACTATGATAACAATTGTTTTGCTAGCTACCAGCTAACACTTTGCATCCATGCATGACACACAGCCGCCTGAACACGTTCACAGCCGTCAAAGTGTAAACGATCCACCATTTCGCGTTTCGTGGTGCATCTGCCGAATCCGGATAGTGAAGTTTTTTATTCATTCTTGGCAGCCGCCTAGCATTAGCTGTACGAATGCGGTTCGGCTATTTTTGCAGACAGTTTCCCAATTTCCAAAAAATAAAAAACAAGTCCAATAACCCCACCGACTGGGCAGGACAGCGATCGAAACAGCGGCAGAAGCGCGACCGAGCTAAAGCCACCTAACTTAAAAGCAGCCACCTCCTATGAATGAACTGAGTGATAACTTGCCCGATCGATCTGATTAAAAAAAAAACTTTCCAAATTTTCCTGCTACATAGCAGTAAGTACTCTGGCTGCCGATAGGGATAAAGTTTTTTGCCGAGAAAAGTTAGTATGGCGCTTCATGGTGCGGGCTAGCTAGCTGGCTGAAATGCTAGCTAAACGCCTCGGGATGGTTTGCAAAGCGCAGCACTGGCCATTTCAGAGCCATCCCCCCCTTCCGGACCCCCAGAGCAGGCCTGAGCAGCGTAGGGGTCGGGCTCTACCTGGACAGACTGGAGCAGCTCGCTGTAATTAAACTCGGCCGACGCCTGGTCGCTCGGCTCCGACAGGCGCAGATCAAGCCGCACCGTGATGCCTCTGGTCTCCGCGGCGTCTCCGTCGCCGGCTTTAGCGAACATACCGCAGCCCGCTGCCCCCGTGGCGGCCGTGCCAAGCCCCGCATCCCCCACGCTTATGTCGGTTTCGTCCTCCCTCCGACGTTTTCGCTGTTCCGACGACTGTCCGGCGGCGAACGCCGACAGGGTGACAAATGGTACTTTCCTCGGTTCGGCCATCTGAATGCGGAGCAGCGGAACCTTCGCTTCCTTCTGGCTGAATGCGAGGGCGAGCCGCTTTAGCTACTCCGCGAAAAGTACTTTACAGGCGGTGCGCTCTGGGGGCGATTCAGCCTGGGCGAGAGAGAGGTCAGACGATCGGCAGATCACTCCTCCGCACCGTACTAACTGCGTCTCGGGGGACGAGATTGTCGGGGGAAAGTTGTTTTTTTCAATAGTTGCATCCTCAATTGCTAAGATACTGAGACGTTCGGGGTAGCCATCTTCGATTTCGGGAGTAAATAAAATTACGGAGGTCGCTGGGCCTGCGCGCTCCGCGGAGGCGGAAACGAGGGGGGAGCTGCGACCAATGGCGGCCACATCCGCCGCCGCGTCCCAGTCCTGCCCTCATCCCGGTGCGGGATCGCGCTCAGCCGCGTGCCATCTTGGCTCGAGGCGCAGGTCTGCCTGCGAAATGCAGCCCCGGTCACAGTTTAACGACCGACATGGTGAACAAAGGGGAGCTCCTTCGGTTCAAGAATGCAAGCTTTTTTTTAACTTAAAAAAACTGCCTCTTTCACCTTTCTGGGGCTGAAATGCTGACTGGCTGATTTTATTATAAGTGACCTGCATATTGTGGATTGTGTGCGAACGTATGCTATTAACACTCCAGCCATTTATGAAGATCCTCAGTACCGTTCAGTCGGGCAGTAATAAGCTGTTTACGCACGTTAACACTATATACCTGTCAGGGAAAAAAATCTGTATTTTTAATTTGCACATCCATAAGTAACCATTTACGTAATTACTCGCAAATGTTACCTAATACTGGAAAACAACTACAGAAGCACAAAATATACACAATATGTTTTGAATAAAAATATACATTTTTAATAATACACTTCAACAGAATACAACACTACACAAAACATTAAGTAAAAAAATACTACAAAAACTGTGATACGTACAATTAATGCAATTAATCTAGGCAAGTGTTTTATTTATAAGCTATCAACGATATACAGTGATTCAGAAAACTAACAATGTTCGGCAAATAATGCATATGAATTAGCTGTGTGCAGTTCTGCATCTCTTAATTTATATATCAATACCTTTACATCTCATTACGGTCCTTGGAGATGCAGTTATTCACGATAGATGGGAATCTCATTACATAATGTTGTTGCAAGAGGCCAAATCAAACATACAGGTCTGCTTCTCCATATAAAAATGTTTCTAAACTGGGAATTGGGTGCTGATGCAGAATGTAACCATGTCTTTAACACTTGCAGTAATTCCTAGAATTACTAATTTCCCAGGGGCTGCCTGTTCATGTCCCGTTCCTGTCCCGGTTCCCTGTTTTGTGTACCAAGCGTTTTATGGTGTGCCCATTGTCACAGGGAGACTCGGTTGTCCTTGGCCCACTTTCTCAGGGCTCTGATGATATATTCCACCTGCGAGTTGCCAGTGTTCCTCAGCAGGGGAAGGACCTCCCTCAGCGTCTCTCTGTTACATGAACAGTGAAGTGCACTAGTAAGGCATTTTATACACACACACACACATACATCCTTGTCTGCCCTTCCAGGGGTACACACTTCGTGGTTTGAGTTCAGTGAATCTGTAGATAATATTAAAAGCCTGTAAAACCTACACAGAACATATTAAAGGCATGTAAAACAAAAGCCTAGTGTAGGAGGGTGAGAGAGATTATATGAATGAAATTGAAAAGCTACTATGTCTATCAGCGCCCAATGAAAAGAGGGGGGCTGTTAAAGATAAAAACAGATGAATTATTTTAGCTGGACACTGCTTTACAGAGGCTGACCCAAACCCACGTGTAGAACGTGCTGGAGAGAGAGTAGGTGACTGTGCTGCAGTTCTACATACCTGGGCTCTCTGCCAGCAAGTATGAGCTGAAAGATGCCCACACAGGCTCCCCTCTTGCCTTCCCAGTATTCGGGGTTCGGGTCCAGCCTCTCCAGAACATCAAACGCCTTGGCAGCATAATAGAACTGTCCCATCTGGAAAGGAGGCAGAGCTGGTACCTGACAACAGGCAACGGCAGCGATTAAACGGAGACTGAAGAGCCTGCAGAAGGAGAGTAAACCTTATAGCAGTCATTAGCGATGAGTTGCAGGAGGCTGAAGGACTCTGCCGACGTCTCCAACTTTAAGTACAGCTGCCAGGCTAAGTGGGCCTTCTTGTTCATGATGTCTGCGTGAAGAGTGATACAACAGATGCCGGAATAATGATAAAAGGGAAAAAACAAGCACCGTAATAATGAAGTAAAAGGTTGTCAATACATACAGCAGCGTGCCAGCCAGCTGAGATATACATAATCATTCTTGATCTTCTCACTCTGAATCAACAGGAACACCTGTATGCGACAGAATATCATAAACCCTACTTTCAAAGGCTTTAGTCTTAACACTTTAAACTATTTTTGGACCAAGAAACCTTCCAAGTAAGTATACTAACATCCTACAAGTACCACTGAACAATCACAACCACAATTAATCTGTGCTAAGTCTGTCCATTTTCCCGCCACGTTTGTCTTTACGCGTACTCTAGATTCCCATGGTCATGAATTCACTTATTTGATAGGCCACACAAAACTTAGACATCTATATTGTATCAAATAAGCTTTAAAAGAAATTTATGCAACCTCCATAGTATCTTTTTAAAGAATCACAAGATTTGTCAGTGTTGCTCCACAGACTGAAAGCCTGATGGTATGATGACTGTATTTTGTTTAAAGGCCAACAATGTGGAAAAAGACCGCTGACCTCCTCTGCCTCCCTGTAGTTGCCGACAGCCGCCTTGGCTTGGGCATAGTTGAAGTAAAAGGTGTCCTCGTTGTAGAAGTAGCTCTGTAAAACACGAGTGCAGATCCGTGCATTGGCCGTGAGCAGCTCACAAACACAACACGTGCCTGTGATGGTGTCCGTGCACGGCGGGGCTGCACTGACCTTCACCGAGTTCAGGTAAATGAGCACGTCTTCAAACTGCCTCAGCAGGAAGAAGCAAGAGGCCATGCACTGTCTGCCAGGGATGGTGTCTAAGCAAGGTGGATGGAGGCAGAGATGCATTAAACAGAAGCTTAATTTGCTGAATTCCAGCATATTATTTCTGGGTCATCGGTAAGGATGTCACTGCACAATAAAGTCTGGTGATTAAACCTGGAAACCCCATTCTAACTTACACAATCTGTTTAGACACAACCACGTGTTTCGCTTTGCCGCTAGTCGACAGCTTTTATTGCTGACGTGCACTTGTGGCAGTCCTCTTTTCTTCCACGTGGAGAACGATGACGTGAACACGAAGATGAGTCAGTACTGGAAGATAACGTTACTTGAAAACTTAATTTCAAGCTCTTGTGGTTTAAGACCACAAACAAAAAAAGGCAGGTGCAGAAAGATCTTTACCAAGGAAAACGATCTGTACTGTGCTAACATTTGAATATCCATCCATTCTATGGGCCTGCTTGTCCTATTTGGGTTTGCGTGGGTCTGTAGCCCATCCTGGAGAGGTCTGTGCACAAGGTAGCAGATGACCTAGGATGGGGCACCAACCCATCACATCACATCACCATTCACACCTATAGACAATTTGGTAAGTCTAATTCACTGTAGCATGCCTTTGGACTGGGGGGGGGGGGGGTTGCTAGAGTACCTGGAGGAAACCCAATGACGACACAGCTAGAACATACAAACTCCACACACACAGGGCCATGGCGGAGACTTGAACCCAGTTCCCACAGGTGTGAGGTAACAGTACGAACCACTGTGCCACCGTACCTCCCCCAATATCTAAATATATTTCTTTATACATTTCAGTCTAACCTCTGCCAATCTGCAGCCAGCCATCGCAATAGGTGGTACACAATGTGGGCCAAAGCCTCTTTAGAATCACCTTGTAGTGCAGATCTGTATATTTCTCTTACTCGCAGCACTCTACCTCAAGCTACCTGCACTGCAACGTGTAAACAAAGTACGCTGGAAGCGTACCAGACGGTCCAAACACCTGCCATATCTGGGCGGAGCCCTGGGTGGATGTAGATGGCCGACTGTGACCGAACGACAGCCACATCGGCCACTTACAAAGAGCGGCGTGCTGGTTCCGCGTGTCGCCGTAAGTCCTTCGGCATAATTCGCGCTCAGCTGTCGATATCTGTAAGGACTCCGTCGGGCTCCGCACCACCTCCTTTAAGGTGGGGACTCTTTCTGAGAGCTTTCGTCAGTCTCCACTCTGGCATCCATCGCATGGTCATCAAGCTTCATTTGGTCAGTGGTCCGGCGCTAATTTCGCCATATTACACGTGTACACCCTACTCACCACATTCACTTGCTGAGCCACCAACGAGCTGGAAGAACTGCTGTGCGATCTTCAAGTGATCCCTCTACAGGAAGAGAACAGAGCAGACAGGTCTGAAAGAGGGCATTCATTTTTATCATTGTCTACCCCATAGGAGAAACAGACATGCATGGAGAACAACTATATTCTTTTCCGCTTCAGTTCTCCTTATTCTCTGTAGCAGGTATAAAAAGTAACTGATCGGTCATATGTCACAAAATATTCCCTTAAAATGATCATTTAGCATTTCTGTGTGATAAACAGGAAGCTACAGATTCTTCACGCCTATTATTACTATTTACACCCACACAGGATGTTTATCGTGGTTTGACAGCATTAGTCCCTGGAACTTCCACTGCGCCGTCTGTCATGCTAAATATCTCAACTAAACAAAACTGCCTACTTCACTATTCCACCCTCCTTCCGTCTCCCCCAAGTGTGTAACTCACCGATCCGATTTCTTGCCCTAAGGCAGCATTCACCACACCTTTTAAAATATACTCCTGGTGGACACAAAGGCAAAAGTTTACTGCCTTCAAGACCATTATCACTCTTAACAACAAGTGTCTATCAGCCCTATGGAAAAAAGCAGAGAGATAGCCAAGTACTCTAAAAAGATTAGTAAACATTGCTGTACAATGATCTGAGAGGAAAAGAGAGGGTGGAGGTTGACAGGTAGGGGGCGACGTTAATATACATTTCTGCTATAAACTGCTGTACTGAACACTGATATTATCATATCTTAACGAGAGAGAGTGGCAGCCTATTGGAAGGCTTGAAAAAGGAAAAAAAAGAAGCTGAAAGAACTGTAAAGAAAGTAAAAAGAAAAGAAAAACAGGAAAGGAAGACAACAGAAGCAATGGAAAGTGTGACCTACCTGTGGTGTGGTGGGTTCCAGGTCTTTGATGAGATTGTACGCTTCTTGGACATCGTCTACAGATCAGGACCAGGCACATAAGCAGCATTAGTACAATAAACCAAATAATCTTATACAATGACCGTAAGCAGGGTTTGTTTGTATAACAGAAGCATTATTTAGCAGAAAAAACTAGAGATAACAAGGGAAAACAACAGTAACAGGTTAATGTGGAGACAAAGCAGACTAATGAGTTGCGAATAATGACTGTTGGAAGTTATTTGATATAAGTGACACTGAACAGTACAGCGCTATTAAGGTCAGTCTGAACTGTGAGCTTTCAAACTGAGAGTTCAGTTCAACTCCACATGTTCTGGAAGATTACCTACAGCAAAAGAATTTAGGGGTAAGATACGACACTGCGAGTTAAGCAGTGGATATCATGACACACCTTGCCTGAGGTAATAGATGACCAGGTTGAGTCGGGCCTCAGGGATGACGTCGACCAGCGGCAGCAGAACCTGCAGGGCCCCCTCTCCACCGCGAAACACGACCTGAACTCACAGTGGGAGGGAGCATTTACACGCTGCAACGCCACAAGGAAACGCTGTGCAGGACATCTGGGGGATGCGGGAGAGGTTCCTCACCAGGTTGTGTCGGATGAGCTCCTTAGCGAACTCAAAGGAGCTGGAGGAGATATCTATCAGGTTCTTCAGCTCCGCCTTAAAGCGGTAGAGAAGAAAGTGACTAAGATAGAAGGCCACAAGCGTGATATGAATTAACACGGTCCTGCAGTGTGTTAAGAGCGTGGAGACTCAGTTACAGTGGCAGGTTTACCTCAGCAGCCTTCCCATTGTACAGCCTGAAGTGGTTACAGGCCTTGAGGTTGAGGGCAATGGTTGAGTCGGGGATGCTCTGTAAGTACACCGCCAAAACCTCCTGGGACACGTCGTAGTAATCCAGTTTATAGTAGCACAGGGCTACGTACACATTGAGGGCCAGGAAATCCCTGCAGGACAAACCGCAGGTACCGTACAGCCAGTGCATCAAAGGCAGGCCTCTCAAAGGCAGGCCTCTCAAAGGCAGGCCTCTCAAAGGCAGGCCTCTCAAAAATGTAGTCATTAATAGGTGATTCAGCCTGATCATCTGACCATCTTCCTACTGCATCTATTCTGTAGCTCTCTTGTTGCTCGATCCATAATTCTTTACCACTGCTCCATCTTTTTAATTTATTCAGGTCATGTTTCTCACTTGCAAATGCTTCCGGTCCTCTGACTATTTCTCGTCCATTCTTTCTGCCTGACACATAAAATAATTCAGTTCCCCTCAGCGCATCACTTGGCGTCAAAATCAGATGCTGAGAGTTCTGCTATTTTTCTGCACACTGTATACTCTGCTCCCCAAGCGTGAAAGCTAACACATAGCTACTGCTCCATGTGTAACTTTCACAGCTTCTGCAAAGTATCTTCCAGAGGTCACAGCAACCTGATAACAGCTACAGCTATGTCCACTGCTGACAGGGAAAAGCTACCGTTACATAGCCTCTGGTAGCAACATTTCATGGCTAGTTAAGTTAGCTTAGTAACTCCATCAAGACCAGCACCTCCATATCTAGTCCTCTCAAGTCTGACATAAGGCACAGGAGCACCAATTAACGATCAGCTTAATTTTTGCAAGGCGAAGGAATGTATCGTAGCAAAATTTGCTACTCCGCACAGCAGCATACAGGCGGCCGAGCGCTCAACACCTGTTCTGCAGCAAGATGCGCTTGTAGATGTCGATGGCTTCCTGGTAGTGCGAGCGCATGTAGTGGATGGAAGCCAAGCTCAGCTGGTCCTCAGTCACGTCCTCCAGATTCTGGTGGAAGCCCATCAGCTTCTTCTCATCATTAAACTGAGCAGGACGGTACCAAATTGTGTTTGTGTGTGTGAGAGAGAGAGAATAAGAGGAAGAAACAGAAGTAAAACTTTGCTGATATTGTTAGAAGGCAAGCTTTGGCCATTTCATATTAAGTAACACAAATACACTTAAAATATAATTACAATTAGTCCTGAACATCACAAACAAAAATGTACCACTTCACTCTATATCTCAAAAAGTCATCTACCCATTTTCCATACTAGCAGTCTTTTATCTGACGATCTTTTACGAATGGGATTGTTTACTTCATTAATTGCAACTCTATACACCCTGCTACATCTATGCTAGTGCTAGACGCAATGCACTCATTGGACTGCATACAAAGGAAGGTACTTAGGGCTAAAAGACTGCCAGATCAACTACCAGACAGAGAGTGCTGGGTCGTGCTGTAGTACCATAGAAAAATGAATAAAATAAAATAGAATAGAAAATGAAATGCTCCGTGTATATAAAAGTATCCATATATAAAGTGTGAACATTTAAAATTATGCAACTTCTAAAGCAGTGGCTAAAAATCTATAAAATGTAAATCAGAAAACATTATTTTTAAATATTACACTCCAAGTAAATTGACATGCATGATATTATTAGAGGTGCTGGTATGGATGTGAGATTTGGCTTCACGAATAAAGTGTTGATATGTAAATGCGTATGATGATTAATATGTTACCCGACCTTGTGCGCCAGGTGGAAGAGTAAGCGATTCTGCAGTCGACTCTTTGGAGCTGAAACACAACCGGGCAACGGAAAGGATGAGACCGGTTACAGCATCTCTGAGGTGCAGCTCCAGGAAGTATCAGTGGAGGCAGAGGATGGGATTACCCTTGAGGGCAGCCTCTTCTGCCTCCTTGTACAGTCCCAGGAAGAAGAGCGTGCAGGCCAGGTAGACCCAGACGTCAGCGGAGCAGCCTGGTTTCAGGCTCAGAGCTTTGTACTCCTGTATCAAGCAGCAGTATTTCACATGCATCTCAGAAACTCTGTATCAGAATATCAGAGAGAGATAGAGTTTCGAGATAAAAATGAGCTACTCCTGACCTCCATGGCTCTCCTGTAGTCCCCCAGATGAAAGGCGCAATAGCCAAGCCATAAGCTGGTATCCTCTTCTCGCTCTCCAACACTTCGCTGGAACTAATCGGAGAGCTCATTTTATCTTCATGTACGTAACACAGGTTAACTAAGCCAACGGAGATGGGGAAAGGCACAGGTACCCAGCGGGACGGTGGGAAAGGAGGAACCAGTGATCTGTGAGTGGTACGTCACCTGCTGCAGGTGAGACCAAATTTTGAAACAAATTAATTGCAAAAATTTTGCTGCTATAATGCAGACATGGTGACAACCATCCACCAGCAAAGTCTTCGACTTTCAGTCAATATTCCTGAGTAATTCCAAAGTTAACTGCTTCCATGAACCTTTCACAAGGTCTAAACCATCCCTATAACCTGGGATTCAGCAGTCAATACACAGGTGCCTTTAAGGTATAGTCAGCTCAGTTTGATTTATTTTTATATAGCGCCTTTCACAACAGATTTGCGCTGAGGATCTTTACATGGGTATGCTTTAATACATTCCTGCATCATTCATACAGAATAACTCAAAAACTGGGTAAAGGGGAAGTACAGAGATGAAAGAACCAAAGCCAGTTGACAAGAGAGGAGAGGACCCAAAAACTCCCACGAAGATATGGTAGCTCTCCTACATTCAGGCTGCATTTGCAGCAGCACAGCGGTCAGCTGTACCTCCAAAAGCGTGACGGCTCCCAGGTAGTCCCTCTGATTTAGGTAATCCTCCACTCGAGGGGTCTTCTTCCCCTTGTTCTTCTTCTTCTCACTGGATGGAGCCTCTCCACCAACTGCTGGCTTTACTCTGGACAGGATCTAGATGCACACAAAGACAAAACATATTACATGCGGATACAGTTTTACTGGAAATAGCTCTTTTAGTTGTTTTTGCTGCTGTCAGAGGTTTCCCTAGAGGGTAGAATGTTTGAGTATTAGAGGGCTGTAAAACCCTGAACCTTGGGGCTGGCACTATGAAAGGGGGGGGGGGGCGATGCCCATCTACAGTCCTGATCCCATTTGTTAGGAAGTTTGGTG
>JAABNX020000106.1:8179965-8199397 GCA_015163995.2 Mormyrus lacerda | reverse complement strand
AGTGCAAACAGCTAGGTGAGTGCAGTATGTAAGCTTCGGCAGATATGGCTAAGGCAGCATAAGTAGGAGGGAGGGGGGTATTTAAGGGGGTTTGGCATATTCTGAGATGAAACAGTCAAATGTTTTTGCTTAAGGTGTGCATCCAAAATATTTTTAGTTAAATCAATAACTTACTTTTGCTTATAGCCATATTATTATTTTTATTATCATTACGGTAGTATTGTAACGTCTCATAATTCATACATCACACGTTTGCGTGGAGTCCAGAAACCTGTCCCAGGTATGAGGAAATAAAACTGAGGGCATCTTGGATGGGGGTGAGGACAGGATTCCATTGCGCGAGCGCAAACAAACACACACACACACACACACACACACACAATGGCCAATGAAAAACGCCAATTCGTCTAGACAGCGCTAACAACGAATCGTAATATGTGTACTGGAAACCAAGCCAAAATGAACAAACTTTTATATTACGAACCCCGAATCATTTAAAACCGGAAATTAACAACCTGTAGTAATATGATTTCATCTCATTTTCCCATCGTGTTTCTTAGTGTGGGTCGCGGTAATGTTTAAAACAACATTATGCAATGTAATGCCATCTAACGAAAATTGCCCTACTGGTATCGTTATCCCCCTTACTGACTAGGTTTGATAAGCCCATCAAACAATCTACCGGAAAGAAAAACACATTCTTTGCCCTGGAGAAAAATGAAGAAAACATCCGATAACCAGCTAACCCCTGGCTACATATCTTTCGAGTTTGATCATTAGCTAGACAGCTTAATTCACTCACCATTTTGATACCACCCGGATTGCTCAGGAGAAGCGGAGCCTGAAAGAAACATGTGCTACGATCGCAATAAATTCGTGTGTATGAAAGCAAAGCAATTAGTAATTAAAAATGTACTATTGAGAAAACTTAAAAAGCCTAAACTGATGGCTTGCACTCCGCAGCTAGCTAACCAGTTCAGTGTCTGGCATCTAAACTATCGATCCCGTCTCCAAGCAACGCAGCGACTCACTGCACCGGAAATGGTAGCTCAGTGGGACAAACAAGTAAAAAGTAGCGAACCGTTTGACTAATATTTGCAAATATTTTAAGATTTTCTTATTAAACGTACCGTATGCATTTCGTTGTTCTGTATTATAAATATAATAGTACAATTTGAAAGCTATTCTTATGAGGATGTTACGTGTGGAAGTTATGTAAATACAAACTAAGGGACGCCCCAGTGGCCTAATGGATAAGGCACTGGCCTCCTAAGCCAGGGATTGTGGGTTCGAGTCCCATCTGGGGTGGTTCGTATTTTAGAGTATAATATACTCAACGTTTGGCATGGCATGAAATTGATGATATTCGCTAGCTCTAGGACATGCAGCGTTGATCAGTTTTACGGTTTGTTTCAATCTCAGTAACTTCATTATCAGAATCAATTTTATTGGCGGAGTATGATTACGCATAAAAGGATTTTGTCTCCGGTTTGTCATCGCTCTCAGTGTTCTTCAAAGCACGCACATACAAAAAAGGGAACTATAAAAAACTATAAAATTATAGTTATAGAGAACTATAAAAAAGGGAACTATATAAAAATCTATTAAATCAAAAAGTGCAAAGGTGCATAGTCCAAGATGCTGGTTGTTATATTTACATGAGGTACAACAGATGCTTGGTAATAGCAGATATTGCACAAGACTAGTACTTGACACTTAAGTGTTCATCAGAGTGACAGCCTCTGGAAAAAAAAACCGTTCATGTGTCTGGTTGTTTTGGCGAGCAGTGCTCAGTAGCGCCAAAAGGGAGGAGTTCAAACAGGTTGTGACCAGGGTGTGATGGGTCTGCAGTGATTTTGCCAGCCAGTTTCCTGACTCTGCACACGCGTAAGTCCTGAATGGAGGGCAGGTCAGCATCAATGGTTTTTTCTGTAGCCCTGACGGTTGTAATCCCTTCCTGTCCTGCTTGGTGGACAAACCAAACAGTGATGGACATGCAGAGAATTACAAGCACTCTTCTTCAGTTGCAGTGGAGTCCTGGCTAACGTACAGCTTGCTTTCTTCAGAATGCCCTGTCTATACAAACAGAATCTCAGTCTGAGCAAGTGAGCAACCAAAATCTAAAAAGAAAAGAAATACTTAAGCCAACAACTTGAACTGGTAAGTAAACTTACAGGCATATTGCGTGGCTTGAAATGAACAGGTATGCCTTGTGAAGTACCTATCCCAAAATTGTCTTTAGGTCACTGTGATAGCTTACTTGGCCCAGCTATATTAAAAATAATTTCGTTTACTTTTGCATTATAGGTACCTGTTTAAGTCCCTACCTCCATGACAAAAACAAAAATGTTCATGTAAAAACAAGAACGTGAGCTTACAATTCATGGGCTAGTATCCATAATTTTTTTCCATGTTTCTGCACCTGCATCTGGGTACAGCTCACCCTGTATGCGATCGTCTAGGGCATTATTTGATTAGGGCGCACAAAAGAGCAATCGAGGAAAAAAAAAATATATCAGAATACCCGTGGTTGCAGTTAATAAAGTTTTATATTTTCACTAGTGCTGATATTTCACTACTTTTCCCGTTAGACACACTTCCTGGTCCATTAGCAGCCAGACACCCTGCACTATCTACATGTTTTCAATACAAGTCAGAAATTATGCTACCTCTAATAGGTCGGACTGATTCCTTCCTCAGAACAGCCCAGTTAAAATTAACTTAAAATTCTTCTTAGTGTATTCATACTTAAGACCATCAACTGAGCTCCACAACAAAAATTTCACCAGCTCATCCCCCAGATGAAACTAATTAAAATAAGTTATTAATTTGGCTTCGACCTACTTCTCCTTCCAACATAAACGTTTCTTGTTATGTGACGGGTATGTTAAAATCATTTAGATCCTCGCTGAGATTCATTACATAAACACAAAAACCTCTTAACACTATTTCCAGACACCTGAATAGATTTTTTTTATACTGAGAAACTGGCCAGTTGTACCAGCAACAACACACTGCTCTATTTCTGAACACCGGTAAACCACATATATCCAATCCTTACCGACACCCCTTAAATAACAGAACCCCCTTAATAAAACACCATTCGTGTGCATCTTGTGATGGGCTGACATTCAGTCCCAGACAAACTATCTTGCTCTGCATTTCCCAGAAAAGGTTGCAGACCTTCCTAATTGCACATCGGATGCATGAATAACCTTCTGTCGCTTTTCAACCGATGACTCAATTGCCAAGGAAAGTCTATACAACTTGTGTCGTAAGCAGTCATCAATTATATCCAGGGATAGTTTTGAAGATGGTTCCACATTCAGTAATAGAAGGTATCAAAACACTTATATTGCAGGGACAGACAATTAAGTTTTCAAAAGTAATGAAATGTACCCAAGTCACTCAACTGAAACGCCTGTCTGGAAGGTCACCAGTTTGACTCCTGTGTTCAGCAGAACAATCAATGTTGGGCTACTCAGCAAGGTCCATAATACTAAAGAACTCCCCAGGGTAGCTGACTAGATGGTTGAGGATGCACTGTCATCCATATATACATTTGTATTTAGGAGATGCAATTCATAAAGTGGGCTCGTTCAGGAGAAACCACTATGTCGACCCTGGGATGCAAACTTGCAACCTTCCTATCCCAGGCACAGTATCAACCTGCAGTGTCTCACACCAGAGAAGAGCAAAATGTCTGAACTTCATTGTACTTGCTACCTGTACAATGACAAAAGCATTTAATTTCTTTAACAGCAAGAAGTCAATGGGAGAATTAAACAAAGAGTCAAATTTATTGACTTTTCAAAGTTTAATCCTTTGTTTGAGAGGCATCACTTAGGACCAATCAGCAGTAGTGCCGCCCCAATCAGAAGCCTGAGCAGTGGGAGCAGCCGACCAATCCTCAGTGGAAGGCTGGGCACTCCAATCCTCCGCTAGAAAGAAAAGAAAAAACAAAAGCAGGTCACATGAGAACACAATTTGGCAGAACCTCGAAATACACGTTTTATCATTTAGTGTCATTTCATTACACTCAGGGTGAGAGCATACCAGGGAAAACTTCAGTGGTCGCTGGGTTGGCCTTGGCAGGGGCAGCTGGAATGAGGAACAATATATGACGAGCAAGTCAGTACATCTGAATTAGGTCAAATCTTAGGACTTGCTTTTTCATGCTTCATATTTTCTGAGCCATGACAATACGTTAAGTTCAAGTAACATACCACATACTCCTGACATTAACACTATGTGTCATCCATACCTGCAGGGAATTGCTGGATGGGGACAGAGGGGACTGGCACCCCCTCAGACCAATCAGCAACCTCGGGCTGAGCAAAATCTGCCACGGGGGCGGTCCACTCTCCCTGGAACTCCTCCTTACCCACCGCCTTCTCTGCTGCGGCCTGCTCTTCCTTCTCAATCTGCGACAAACCGGGCAAGAGGTTTACTCGCACATGCGGGTAAAAATGCACAAGTAATTAACATGCAGTCTGTGATAAAGCTGGCAGCGCACCTCCTCAGGATCTCTGTAGAAGTACAGATCCGGCATGACCTCCCACGGATGTTCCCTGGAGATGGTGCCCCTCATCCTCAGCACCTCCCGAGCCAGCATCCACCACATGAGACCCACAGAGTGATGACCCTGTGACATTTTAACGGTTAATACAAGAAATCCAATCTGGATCCACCAAACGTGGTACAAGCAATGGGATGCAACCAAACATGCTGTGCCGTACATGTAGCAGGGTCTGTATAATGCTCCCCCCTGAAGCCAACAGAGATAGGTGAGGGGGAAGAGAAACCCAGCGTGACTTTAGCACACGACCTACACCCCGCACGCCATGGACAGATCAGTGCCGGGCTCTAACGGTGTGCAACTAACATACCATGCAGTGAAGCTTGGACTGACTATAGAAACAAGCCGAACCATCTGAGGAAAAACGTGTCGACCGTTTTCTCCCCCAGACATTTCACAGAAATGTGAGACTCATACCTTGTTGTTGCAAGGGATAGCAATGTCCACGTATCTCAGAGGAGAGTCCGTGTTGCACAGGGCGATGGTGGGGATGTTGACGTAGGACGCCTCCGTCAAGGGCTGGTGGTCAGCCCGGGGGTCGGTGACAACCAGAAGGCGGGGCTCCCTGAAGGCAGCCTGGATCTGATTGGTGAAGGTGCCAGGGGTGAAGCGGCCGGCAAAGGTGGTAGCGCCGGTGGCAGAGGCAAACTTCAGCACGGCTCTCTGGGGAAAAGGTCTGGGGTTAGGTCACAAGTGACAGACAGGTAGTGCAAGAAACAGCTGAATATACGCAAAAATAACAGGCCCGGAAACACACAAAACTCAGATATTATGCTTAATTATGCACAAGAGCATTGATGGAGCCTAATGTGGCTCAGGTGACTATCAAACCCCAGTCATAGGGACGCAGCCCTCATGGTGTTAGCGAAAACCTAGCCTGCTCACTCTAGCACACTTCCGACACCTGTACGCCAACCACAACGCCAGGGTTTAATAGTGTGCATTATGGTGGACCACACTCAATCCTATACCAACCTACACTGTTTAACACCCTGAATTTAATACTTCTTGCATGAGAAATGCAAGAAAATCTGACTTAATACATTAGTATTTACTCAATAAAGCAGTCAAGAACTCTGCAAGCATGAGATGTCCAAAGACGAGGATACATATAGGTTTGAGACCCCCCCCACACACACACACACACACACACACAGAGGAATCCACTAAGACACATGTTCACCCTTAATTGTGACTTGGTTATTGTTTTGCTTATCCATGCGCACCACCACAAAGCTGACCCAGAGCCAGGAGAGTCACCTGTCCAGTGTTCCTGGAGGAGATGACGCACACATCAGCCGGGTTCTCAATGGCAACGATGGCACGAGCGGCCAGCAGCAGCTTCTCCCAGGTCTTCTTCAGATTGATAATGTACACACCTGAATTCAAAGGTACGAGGCTCTGATACAAGCTGGCAAAACATGTGACCTATGAAACCCAAATTCGGTTAATTTGTGTATACGGCTAAAAGTGTGTATTGAGAAATATTTAAAACTGGACAGCCCATACCATCACTTTTCCTTTTGTAGACATATTGCTCCACCTGGAAGTCCAAGTTGGTCCCTCCAAGATGGGTTCCTGCTGCCAGGAACTTCAGCACATCCTCCTCCCTCATCTGCAGTACATCGAGACCTCCGGACATCGCGACCACTTTCCCTGCGCAACGAGTGAAACGGGAGAGCTGGAGGGAGAGAGTGCCGAAGTGGTCCGTTACAATCTGATATTATTCAACAATACGTAACACGAGAGAAATAAATTATGCTTAGTACTTGTGGCTCAGGTCACTATCAAACCCCAGTCATAGGGACGTGGCCCTCATGATGTTAGCGAAAACCCGGCCTGTTCGCTCTAGCACACCTCCGACGCCTGCACGTCAAGCTTGGCGACAGGCTTTAAAAGTGTGCATCTTCGCCATGGCAATCACTACACAGGAGTATCATGACTCAAATAAGGACAAATGCTGCATATCTCCTACGACACAAAAAAATCTAATAGAATGGATATGCCAAATGAATTGTAAGTGCCTCGTTTCTAATTAGGTATGGGTTTGATTTACTGTCCAGTTAGCCGAAGACGTGTACAGACATTTCACATTAGGCCGCCACATGCGCGGTCTTCTTTTAGCCAAAATGGCTAAGGGCCTCATTTCCCGCTGGTTTAAAAGCAGTTAATTTGAGTGGATATATGTTAGTTTTACATTCTACCACCAAAGTATCACATAACGTGCTATTGGAGACTGGACCAACTTCGAATTGTTACGCTCTAAGTCCAAAATACTTAAATATAAAATACTAAACTCACCACGAGACAACGCCGTATGGAGATCGGTACCACACGGGAACGAAAAAGAGGCCGAGCACAGGAAATGACGTTATTTTATACTGCAGGTTCCACCAATCGCCATTCGCCTTGTTTCGGCTGCAGGACGGAAGTGATCGCTTCTTCGTCCGTCCATACGCTTGACTGGGGTGAAAGGGTGTGTGTGCTACGTAGATGTTAGCAGGCAACACTTCATTTTAAATTATTACTTTCTTAAATAAAATGAATTATACATTCATCAAACCTGCTACTCTAACCAGTCAGTCATAATTGAGAAAGCCCTCTGGATTGAAGAGTGAAACGTTTTCAAAGAACTAAATAAGTCCAGTTTCCCCGACATTTCCACCTTCATGTTGTGTGTCACGGTGCGAAGCATATTTACGCCGCTCCGCAACTAGCTGGACCCACTTACAATCGCCAGATGTCGCCACAACCTGTCGTTTTGACGTGAATGAAATGGGTGCTTGAACAACACTCTTATTTCGTGACAAACCACTTGAAAGTCTTACCTTTAAATTATTTAAAATTTATTCAGCTCTAGTTGGGTTTTCACAGATACGTCACCAGAATTGATAATAAACATTTAATATTTTCTTAACATAACATATCTTAAAAAGAGCAAACAGGTCTAAATTTATGAGATGCACATTACTTTTAATTCAATCTGCCTATGGGTTTTGCTTTGTGAATAACTGAAAAATGTGATGCCTTAGAATTCTGATTAAAAATCCATTTTGTTACTATTGCTCATAACTTAAAATTACTAAGGAAGTGGTGACCTTAGTTACTCGCTTGTTGTCCGACTAACCATACAACTTCCAAGAAGCTGACAAGAGTAAGGCCTCCACAAATATACAGTGGCAGCTTACTACAAACTAGTCTAGAGAATCACGCCTGATTAGGTTTTGTTCTGGATTTCTCAAAATATTTAGTTGAGGAATTTAAATGGTCTTAAGCAATTCATAAAAGGTTACAGGTTTAGTATGCAGTGGGTGAAGAACTTCCAAGAGAATTCCAGCTACCCGTCTCTGTCTTCATAGTTTGTCATGAGCTGTCTACAATCCCACCAATTATTTAAAGCATGCCTGACCACAAGTGCAGCGACAGGACAGGCTATGGTCTGGGGCCCTGAGCTATGGGCTGGAGGGCCCCATGGAGGTTTTTTTTTTTGCCTATTTTTTTATTCAACAATGCCTAGAATTGCCTCTGTGCCCGAGTTTTGTTCTATTTCACATTTCCGTTTGTTTCTGAACAGCCACTTTATCTCTGTCACACAGCTTTGGCTCACAGACGATAAAGCCCACGTGCCACACGGCTCGCGGAGATCACGAGTCTAGCATGTCGAGGATTAATGTTAGTGGAGCATTGACCTGCAAATTCATTCCTCCAGGCAATTTTCTTAAAAATTAAAATTACCATTTAAGAATACAAATTTTGGCCATTTTGTGAAATTACCACAGAGACACTGACACACGTAGCTAAATGGTACCACAATGGACAGGTATATTTTATTGACCCTCAAAATGACCGCTGACGTTTCTGCTATATCCACCCCTGTGTAGTATTGTTTTCCTGTCAGATATAAATGCTGTGTAGTATTGTTTTCCTCAGTCAGATATAAATGACAAACTCGCCCCCTGGATAATTCTAAAAAATACATATGATAATAGTAAATACGATAAAAAAAAAAAAGAAAATTACGCTACACACGATTTTATAAAAGGATCATTTATTTAGTTAAAACCGGCACACCAGCAGTCCAAGGGAAGATGTGCAGGCACAAACATACAGAAAACTATACAGTACCTGCTAAGACAATAAAAATCCTTATTATACCCTCTCAATATGGTAAATGGGCAAACATACAGTCCTAACGCACAGAAATACATCTGGGGCGCAGTCTAGTACGGCACGACTTCCCAGCCTCCCACGTAATGGAAGTTCAGCCGTCACTGGTTGTAATGCAGCAAATTCGCTTTTAAAGTGCATTTGCAGACAGTTTCCTGCTAGACGATTTGTTCTTCTCGTGACTTCAGACTGCATGGATTTCCAGAGCAGAACTCCAGGTATGTACTATGCAAAGCCCGCAGTACACATTAGACCATATACCACAGTGCTACATGGTATGAAATGACAGCCGGTAGGGCTACGGGCAGGGTGTGTAAACAGGAGTGACATCACCATGTCAGTGTCACCATGTCAGTGTCACCATGTACAGTCTCATAATTTAGTCTTTAGCTATAGTGCAACATAAAACTGCAGTCACACCCATTAAAAGAACAATAATACACTACAGACCAGTTCAGAATCCAGTTTCATGTTGCCATTTCTTTTTTTTTTTTTTTTTTTGCCATTTCTGATCACACAGGGAATTCTTCACTTTAAGGAGAACCGTACCATCACCCATCACACCGCAGTCCAGCACAAAGCAGTGGTCTTTGATTGTCTGCGCTCGAGTCGGTCCGTCCATCGCTGTGTAACTGCCAGAACCTAGCAGTCCAAGGACTCATCACGTTGTACTTCCTGCAGCTTCAAGCCTCGCCCATAGCAAAGACACCATATTACTTGGCAAGTAGGTCATTTACGTTTACAGGGGCCGGCTGAGTCCTTAGCTTGAGTACTTCAGAGTGTCAGCAGCTTTGCTAGTCTCACATAACAGAGGTTTTGTATCAGTTTGGCAATGTGAGCCGTGTTAAATAGCTTTACAAGATGTTGGTCACAAGGAAGCACAAACATGCCTCCTCTGCTCCTACTGCTCTCCACAATCACACACCTCCTGGTCTTCTCTTAATTATAAAATAATAATATTATTATTTTATTACTATTACTATTTTTTACAATGCACCTCACACTTCCTTGGATATGTACACACTGCTGCTCACTTCTGTCACTGTACTGCATGCAGGTAGACCTTTAATTCCTGCCACGCCCCCAGATGCCCATGCAGCCCTCTCCTTCAGGACTTCAGACCCATCCTGGCCATCAGCTGTTCATACACAGTCCAGGCCATGGCAGCCATTAGTGTCCTTCTCAGGGACCGGGGCACGGCCCCCCGGAAAAACCCACCAAGCCCCTGCTCCTGAAAGGTGGGGGGCGCAAGGGAGGAAAGAAAGTGAGGGATTATGGATTAGCAGCTTTGGAAGAACGCACGGCTATGACGGCAAGGCTTTAACAGGTTTTATCACAGAGCCATTTGCAGCAGTGACAGCGTGTGGCGGGCAGACTTACTGTGTAAATGAAGTACACAGCATCCCTGGTCTTCTTGTACAGGTGAGGACTCACTTGGAGGTGCGTCTTGACCACATCGGCGGGCTGCGTTACCAGGGAGGCCATGATACCCGCTAGCACCCCGCAGCCGAAGTTGACCAGGGGCACGTAGGGCGAGGAACTGACCTCTGACAAAACCCGAGACAAGATATGATTGGTCAAAGTGGGATGAACACACCCTGACGGCACAAGCCACGCCATTTAATAACAGAATGTACCATCATGACAAATACAGCTAGGACTATTGGAATCGTCCGTTTCTTTAATCAATAACACCTTCTTGACCTGCACAGCCCGTGAGACAGACCAGCGCACTCACCCTGGGGCAGAGACTTCTTGGCTTGGCTGTAGAACATGACATAGATGCCAGAAAAGGGGGCGTCTCTGAGCAGGGTGGCAGTCAGACCGGAAAACAGGGCCCTGGGCCCCTCCACCTCACACACACTGCGCAGGGCCCCAAACACACTCGCGTAGTTGTACTGGCCACTCTGCAAGGTCAAATAATGGTTCTCAGATACGATGCAACATCCACTGACCCCCCAGGTAAAAGGCACAAGATGAGCCGAGGGCCCATTTCCTCAGGTAAGGAAACAATCTCTGCACAGGGTGATTTCATCATGGCAGACCTATCACAGTACAGCACAGTCACTCAGAAATAATCGCACTGCACCGTTTATCCACTGATTACCTGCACAGTCATTACTGTGCAATATTCTGGTTTTTTTTTTTTTTAAATATCCAGTATTTATTGTTCAGTATTTATTGTTCAGTTGTAAGACATGAGAATAAATTCCGTTCCACTTTGAAATGATAAAGTGACTTGACTCGTATCGGGATCCCCAAACCTTTGGTCAGCCACTGAAGACATTTTTGCAGTGTCACTTCATATAAATGTGCCGTTGGCCCCGTGCCCTGCAGTCTCTACCCCCACCCTCCCACCGACCTTCCCCCGATGCCAACGGCAGTATGTCAGGCAGCAGACCGGCACTCGCCAGACACTCCCTGCCGCTGACCTCCCTCACGGGCACCAGAGTCCTCACCTCGAAGCGCGCCTTGATGACGGTGACGGGCAGCATGCAGACCCCTGCCACGGCTCTGGAGCTGGCGCCCAGCAGCACCGCTTCGCCAGCGTTAGGGGCGCGCTCCGGGAAGAAGTGCTGCGTCAGAGAGTAGAAGGTGCTGAAGTAGATACCCACTCCAGGTACGCAGCGCACAAACGACTGCAGGGGGGAATGGAGACAAACACACAGCATGAGAGATCCAAAAGGTACGGATGGGGTTTGCGGGACAGACCCCCCCCCCATCCCAAACAAGAAACAGCTCCTATCATCAAGATTTGGGATTAACTTCACAGTGGCAACAGCTAACTAAACAGGAACGTTACGAAACCAATTAAGGTGGAAGCAAAGATTCATCTGGAGAAACTGTGTGCTTAGTTAGTCCAGCTCCGACCTTAATCAGCTCTGAAACTGTTGCTCCAAAACATTTTTCACTTACTTAAAGGGCTGAGCAACTTTTGAAAATATGTTAGCAGTTGTGTGCCTTAGTGTGTGCATTCCAGAACAACAATACATAGTATTTGGAAGTGAGAAGGACATTAAGAACACTTCTCACCGGCGAGACCCCCTTCCAGAGCCCCAGCAGTTTCTCTGTACGAACGACATTCAGAAACACCGTCACCATCCCCACCTTCGGTGAGCTGAGGGCCAGAGAGAAGGGACACCTTATATACACACACACACACATCAAGGCTCACATTAGATCAGCTTGTGTCCTGGACGGTAGTGCATCAGCCATTTTGGTTCTCGCACTCTGCCCCCGTTTGCTGACCCCAGAGGAGTCAAAGCACAGTCCAGCGCAAAGTTCTAGGTCCGCATGTCACACGAGATCCGGAGGAACCTCACCCTGGGCGCATGTTGTTCTGCAGGGTCTGCAGCCGGGTCTTCACTAGGTCCAGCGGCTGGAACAGCAGGGTGGAGCAGGTGCCACTCAGGGAGCCGCACATGAAGGCTTTGAGCGCTGGGTGGGCCTGGAGGAGAGGCCGGGTAGTGTTAAGACCTCACACTATTTGTGCATGGTATCCCCAAGCAGGTAGCAGCCGTGTAGCGCAGGCTACACTCCATATAAAACTCCGGGAACACAAAAAGACAAATGCAAGGTATTTACAGGCATTCGTTCTCTCACAATACCACGGCAACCCTAAACACGACACTGACGCATACAGACGGTCTACACAGACGTTATGAGGGCAGGACAAGCCGAATCGGGTTTACGTCTCTATCACCATTGCTTACACCCTCCTCCACCAAAACAGAATCGCGGCACGCGTCACAAACATGCTGAAAGGGGTAGGAGCCAGACAAAGCCAGATACACTGGCACCAGACCCAGAAAGGGACTGATCCCCCACTTTGTGAAAAGCTGTGAACTGGATAACAAGCGCACACATCACGGCGCAAGAGATCACGTCTAAGGGGGTCAGACTCCACCATGAAATGCGCAGACCCCTGCCCATTCTGCCTCACCTTCCCTGCAGCGCTTGCAGATTTGCCTTTTGAGTCCCGTTTCTCTTGCAGTTCCCCCATTTTATTCTCTTCCCTACGCGCCGAATCAACAGCCTACTAAAGAGTAAAGCCTCCATCTCTTCCCAGCTCTCTCTCGCTCATTCTCCCTCCTTCTAAATCTCTCTTCCTCCCCCCCTCCTCCTCCTCCCATTCACACACAATGGCTCTCTCTCAACCCACTCTCACTACCCACGGCTGTTTAATCCATGTACTTCTGGTTCTCTCTCTCTCTCTCACACACACACACACACTTGCCCCATTTTTCCCCCTTGCATTCCCCCCCATGACAAACTCTCCTTTTTAAAATGCTCTGAGTCATGCCGTGTCTGCGTGTCTCTGTGCAAGGCAATTTTCCATGAACCTTAATGAATGTCACGCCAAAAATACTACAATGCATATGACAGCATTTATTAGTTAAAAAAAGGTTTCCCTCTCTGAAGCAAAGCCTTTCCACACTAAGGTCATATAATTATCCACCAAAAAACAAGGATTTAACCAACTAATTTGTTTTAGTAATTTCATTTTTTCATACACACATATGTAATTTGTAGCAAAAAGGATATTCCAACATACACTAAGACAACAATAACTCTAAATAACACACTATAACTGCAACAATTCCTCAAACTGCGCGATGTTGAGATATGTTACACATCTCTTTCCTGCAGTGTTGTGCAAGATGTGGCTGCCTTTCCAGTACTGTCCGCAAGCTCCTCTGACACTCTCAGCCCATCTTTTCCACCCACCTGACCTTTCACTCGATGCCAAACCAGCAGCCAATGGCCTCAGGCCATCCAATGATCAGCAAAGTTCGGTACTCAGACAGAACCAGCTTTTAGTCAATGTTGTCCAGATGCATCCTGTGGTTGCCTTGGCAGGCAACTGCTCAGGTGGCCCCTGGCTTCTCAGGGCCAGGGAGAACCAGGCAAAGCATCCTCAGACACACTCATCAAAATCAATCACCACTGGCAAAGACGACCTCCAGTATTTATCGACGACTAGAATGATCCAGAGGGCACGTTTCTGGTGGGTCAACACTTGCCATTGAGAGTCAAAATACAAACCAGAGCAGCGACCACTGGCAGAAGCCAGGCAAGGTACCCAGCTGCTCCGTGATTCCAATATGGAACTGCACAATGACTGCGCAACAACTACACAACGACTAAAAACAGCGCTTTTAAAAGTTCCAGTTACATTGCACTGTGCGCAGCTCTGCTTTGAGACTGCTGGTCAAACCGAGGAAATGCGACCTGAAGCTCACTCACCAACATCAGCTCCATGTTGTCCAGGAAAGAGCTCTCGGAGTCCTGCAAAGCCGACGTACTCCGGTGTATCATGTAGTCCCTCCTCGGAGATCCTATCTCTATAAGCACAGATGCCAGTGGAAGTCACTGGACCGACCCCATCCAGCACCACCGGCTGCAGGGCTGACATTTTAGACTCTTACGCTAATGTTAACCAATCGGTTACTTATTATGTCACGTTGTCCTGTATCTAGGCATTTGGCCGCTTCTCCAAACATTTAAACTTTGTGCGGAAAAAAACATTTCGGCCATCAGCTATGACGTATAAACATGAAAAACACACCTCTGAGAAAACGGCTGCGATTCGGATTTAAATGCCGGCCGATGTGGTTCACCTGGGGAAACCGGCCTCAGCGCAGAAGACAACCTGATTAAAGTGAAGTGGCGGATAAAACTAAAGCGGGGAAGGGGTGCTGTCCGGGACCTTCTCTTACCGGAGTGCCACAGGTTACGGTCCGACCACGTGAGCGCGCCGGAGGGCGAGCATCATGTCACGTGCCAGCACTGGGGACACACGCGCGCCGCCGACTTTCAGGAAGGCTGCAGTCTATTTACTGTAACTGTTACAACGTCTTCGTTCACAGGCTGTCTGCGCTCCTGGTTGTTTCTTAGTCCGATTGCGTCGTGAAGGAAGCCGTAGCTATCTTCACGCCAACAAAATAAACCGCCTCTGACTGATTACATTGGCAACTTATTTAAGCACATTATCAATGCACAAAAACGCCGTATTTTCTATAAAGCAGAGACCGGTTCCTCCTCCTGACTCAGATATAAAGCTGCTTCAGCGTCTCGGATATCACTCTAGCCGAAAGATAAAGAAACGTTTATTTTTATTAGAGTAAAAGGCCGCGAATCATTCCACGTTTTCAGCCGTGTTTCGGTAACGTGTCGGACGTTCAGTCCCTCAGCGTCACTTTCACCGCCCTCCGGTAACCTCCGTGATACGTAATATCCGCGGCGGAGATGAACCTGGCTGTCAGGCTTGCTGCGCAGAAACTCCTCCTCTGGCCCCGGGTGCACCGGACATCCTACCACCCGCTCGTTAACTGGTTCCAGCCTGTTCTCACTGCAGTTATTGTACAGGGTGGAGTAATTTCCTTTTTTTGTGTGCCCATGTACTCCATCTACTGGTGGAGTACGGTTACTGCAGGCCGCACCAAATGAATTCGATTAGCCTCGAGCTTGGTAAAATGTTACCTGGATGACTTTGCATAATCTATAGCTTATTAAAACGCCATGAATTATGCAGGATAACTACGCAATATGGAATTTGATTTGTGTTTTCCAAGCCTGGATAAGTGTGGGAAAATAATTTTGGAAATA
Source organism: Mormyrus lacerda (assembly GCA_015163995.2). Lineage (NCBI taxonomy): Eukaryota > Metazoa > Chordata > Actinopteri > Osteoglossiformes > Mormyridae > Mormyrus > Mormyrus lacerda. The sequence continues at coordinate 8,184,042 of JAABNX020000106.1, read as the reverse complement.
TTTTAGTATAAGTGGTGGTGTGTGCTTATTGCCAGCAAGAAGTATTGATACAGGGCTTGATACAGTGGGAAGTGCAAGTTCTTGTCTTTCAGATCACCTTGTGGATCCTAGCAAGGGCAAGAGTGGCCATTGCCCAGGGCAGCATGTCCTGGGGGTACGCCAGCTGCCAGTGTCAACCCTTGGCAAGGGTTGTACATCTCCACCCCTGTAGTCTGGAAAGGTATTTTAAAATGGGATATGTAGGAACTCAAGGTATCGCTATTCCAGAGCCGTTACAATATAACAGACACGACGTGGAATAAGCACTGAGTGCGAGACAATGTACAAAGAAAGTTTTATTTAATTGAAGTGACTGTTTGTGGTGACAGGGAAGACAGAGCTTATGTTGCAAGAGAATCGCGGTGCTTGTAGTGGAGCAAATCTGACTTTGATAAAGCAATTCATCCCAATACAAAACATCACAAGATAACACGAATAGCCCAAAGGAGATAAGTTCCAATTCCTCCATTCGCACAAGCAGGGGGGGGGGGGGTCTAAGGATGAGATACTGTAACATTAAGAAACTAGAGTATAAAAACACATTTCAAAAAGGCCAAGTCGATGGAGGTCGGAGGTCTTTCCCCATATGCTTCTCTACAAACTCTAGGTCACAGTGTCAGCTTGATTTGTAGCTTTCACAAGAGAACCCAAACACCCGGAACAGATCGATGCAAGTGAAGGGAACAGAGTAAATCTTTAGCCTTCTCAGCACTACAGGCTAAAACAACTTATCCTAGTTCACAAAACTGGTGTACAAGTGGAAAGTTGGAATAAGAGCATTCCTAACCATATGGCAATCGGACTGCACAGACTAATGCACCCAGACAAACGTCACCAAAATTCCTCAAACCACCACACTGCAAGCTTCAGCGCAGTTGTGTGTGCGCGCGTGTGCACTGTAAAAGGCAGATATCTTAAATGCAACACTGATAACCCAAACATTGCAACCTAGTAGATGAACCGCTTCGTAAAATTAGTGACATTGCCCTTCTCGTGCTTTTCATAACGAACGTGACAAACCAATACCTCCACTAGATACTACAGTATTGCTTTGGCCGTTTCAGTTGACAATGCCTTTTCAAAACAAAAAATCACCAGTAGAAAAATAGACAAATGGCAAGTATATTCCAGTTTATGCGTCGTTACAAAAATAATTCACATTTCAAGAAGATATTCAAGTTTGAGAAGGAAGGGAAAGAAGTTTGGCCCATATTTTTGCATTTGTGATGTGTCCTTAATTTCAACAAGGCAGACAAGATACTCTTCACACATCTATCACATGACCACGTGGCATAATTTCTCCATGTAAGCATTTCTGTGAATATGTAATGCACTCAAGTACAGGTGTATTGTACCTTATTAATAAAGTTTGACCTGATTAATACTTGCTACGACCACCTCCCATTCCATTCCTGTGCACATATTATGCATATGGGAGGGGGGGGCATGTATGCGTCATTGGACGCTGCAGTCAGGTCACTCCAGCTTGTGTTCGGAGGCGTCACCCTTAGCATCTCCGTCTTCATCGCTGTCCATCCATGGGCGGTTGATGTTACGACGCGTGGTAAAGGGGACATCACCCAGTCTGTGGAATAACAAGTCACATGGGTCATTGTCATTCAGGTTGCACAGCCCTTCCTGATTAAGAAGCAACAGGTGATCCAACAGCAACCAGGAACAAAAAAAAAAAAAACTGCACATTTGTCAAAAATTAAAAACCTTTTAAAACCTTTTTAGCTTCATTGTTATGATGATCAGTCCATATTATACAGCATGTTTTTTTTTTAATCTTATTTCCCCACGTATTCCTATCCTGTGACATTTGATTAAAATTAGATTTTTAGAATTTCCTTCTACGCTTTTTGATCTGTACCATAGTTGCACATTTTTTACGGCTTCTATGACAAGCGGTTTGAGCTGCATTTCATGTATGAAAAGTGCTACATGGATAGAGGTTGAATGGCGCCGACTCCTTGGCCACCCTGAAACAGCACACTCACCTCAGTTTGCTCTTCAGCGAGCTAACCTCGCGGTTCGTGGCATCGACGGACTCCATGGCTTCCTCCAGCTCCCGCTGCAGTTTGCGGCGGGAGGCGTTGGCACGGGAGGTCTCCTCCTCCGCCTCCTCCAGCTGCCTCTTCAGCTGCTTCATCCGGACGTTGAGCTTCTCCGCCTGCAGAGGCGGAGCTCATTTTACAAATTGTGAAACTGCTCATGCTACAAGCTAATGCATGCGATGCAGGTGTAAAATTCTACCAGCACTTTTAATGCTCTTAAAACAAAGTTTTCTACCAAAAAGGGAAGAAACACAGCCATCTGTACCAAGTTTAAAAATTTTGCAACTCGTTAGACTTTAATGTCTAAAAACTGACCAGCTAATATCACTGCGTCGTTCTGCTCACTGAAGTTTAAATTCTAGTTGGACTTCTTTTAACTCCAGTCCTGCCGTACTAAGCACATTGCCCATTTGCAGCACCACTGGACGCGGATGCCAACCTGGTCTTTGTACTGCTCCGTGTTGCGCCTCTCATCTTCGACCTGCAGGGTGACCTCCTTCATCTTCTTCTCAACACGTCGCACCATCTTGGAGGCCTGCTGTCTCTCCCTGCAGGAGCGAAGAACAGGGAGTTCAGCCGCAGCCATGAAAGCCTACCGTGTGATTCACATAAGAGGATGCGTCAAAGGGAGGAGGAGACCGGCACCCACCGGGTCTCGACATCCAGCTGCTCCTCCAGCTGAGCGATCTTTGCCTCCAGGGCAGTGATGTTGGCCTTGTACTTGCTCTTGACGGTCCCCTCCAGGTCCTGTAGCTTCTGTTTCAGGTCCTTGTTCTGCCTATCCAGCTGTGAGCGAGCCCCTTCCAGCTGCTGACTAGCACTGCGTTCAGCCGTCAGGTCTATGGTGAGCTGGTCAGCCTGAAAGAGCAGGGAGGTGGGACTTAAACATTAAGTCTCAGTAGGTCTCATGTCATTGGCTAATGCTAGTTTTGCGGCAAGGTGTGCTTGACAACGTAAATGATGCAAAAACCATGTCTCAAAGTAGAGAGATCCAAACAGGTTCTCCGACCTTGCCAGTGTTCCCTTGTAGAATCCTAAATTTTGTAACAATGATCAGTAATTATGATTTGGGGACTTACTGTATTATTGTGCAAACAGATTGGTTGTGATGAATCCTCATTTATAATAAATTTACCTGATTCATTACAAGTGCGCTATAGGTTACTGGTCTGTAGAGAGCTCTTCTTGAGCCTAGATCACCAAAGTGTGAGGGGTCAAAGCCTTCCTGTTGGTCCATTTCGCTCCTGATCCTAGTTTATGGTTCTGCTACCTTGATGACTGGATAATGTTTAGAACTAATTGGAGCATGTGTCCAAGCATCATGCAAGCAACTGGTTCGTTAACAAGGTTAATTACATTTTTATGCGTGACCTTTTGGTGGTTGTTAATGTAACTGGTTGGGAGCATGATAGCACACATTGGACATGATGATCAAGGATATACAAGTGCGGGAAAACTGTTGGCTGGTCTGGTGGGACTCTGTCTCTAAGCTTTAGTCCCTTTGTTACTTTGCCCTCTGATGGTCTCGGTCAACCATCTCAGACTTCGAGAAGTGTCTTGCACACCCCCCCTCCCCCCCAAGCACCTGCTGCATGGCACGTTTGAGGCGGTCATTCAGCATCTCCATGTTGCTCTGCTCCTCCTCCAGCTCTTCCTCCAGTTGGGTGATGCGCGCTTCCAGTCGGCGTCGCTCATCGGATGTGAGGGAGCTAAGACGGTGGGGTCAAAACACCAAACCTTAAAAATGCAACCAGTCCGCAGCAGACTTTCACGCCATCAGTCAGATGGCAGTAGCCCTCTGGGCCGGCGTACCTCTTGGAGGAAAGGTTGGCCAGCTCGTCCTGCAGCTCGTCCCGCTCTTGCTGGGCTTGCTTTTTCATCCTCTCTGCTGCAGCAAGCTCCTGCCAATATATTTGTCTAAATACAAATAGATTTCAAAATAGATTTTCAAAACCTTGTTAGCTTTGACATGTGGTGACAT
>JAABNX020000106.1:8164567-8179865 GCA_015163995.2 Mormyrus lacerda | reverse complement strand
GGGAGAGACATAGGAGGGGGCTAACCAACCTCCTGGAGGTGAATTGCATTGGTTTCCAAAGATTTCATTTTGCTCTCATTTTCCTTGGCTTGGGCCAAAATCTCGTCGCGGGATAGGCGGGACTCATCCAGCTCCCTCAGCACGTCTTTCATTTGGGCCTGAGAAAAATCATTTGTGTTTGGACATTTTCTTCTACCGTTTCAGGTGAATGGATTGCACCAGAACACTGTACCAACAGGCAAAAGTTAGAGAGTGTTTATAGGATGAAAGCAAGAATCTGTACCTGCAGCTTCTTCAGCTGTTTGAGGGCATCTTCCCGCCCTTTGTTGGCCATGTCAATCTGAGACTCAAGCTCCCTCAGGTCAGCCTCCATCTTCTTGCGGGCAGCCATCGCCACAGAGCGTTGCTTCCTCTCGTCTTCGAGCTCCACCTCCATCTCCCGCACCTGAAGGAAACGTCGATGCGATCACGGAATTCCGCCATCCATCAGGAAGTAATGTAACTGACGGAGCACGATCATAGCATACCTGTTTAAGCAGCTGTCTCTTCTTCTCCTCACCCATCTCATCCCTACCCTGCAGGTCTCTCTCAAACTGGGCTTTCATGGCCTGCATGTTCACTTCCAGCCTCAGCTTTGCATCCTCAGTAGCCTGCAGCTCATCCTCCAGTTCTTCCAGTTGGGTTTTCATCTCCTCCAGCTGCTGTTCCATGCCTCGCTTTGATTTCTCCAGTTCATGGACCTACAAACATGTGACCAAAAAGGGGTCAGAGTCATGTTACCAAATCCAACAAGAATTGACTAAAACACACGAGTACTGGAGTGTGAATCTCCTAAATAATGTAATTCAGAGGCCACGGACAAACAGAAAACGTGTTCTTACACTTTTGCCGACGTCATCTTTAGATGACACGAGATCCTCCATCTCCACTTTGAGCTGTTTGTTGGCGCGTTCCAGCTCGTTTTTGAGTTCCACCATGGTTTCAAGCTCTCGGTTCAGTGCCAGCGCCTTGGTCTCTTTTTCCCTCGCCTCTGCTTCAGCCCGATCTCGTTCCTCTGCGTACCGACTGGAGACAGACTTCTCCTCAGCCAGCATCTACGAGGAAATAAAGCACCTCAAGGCACAGATCCAGTAGCGAGTTTGTATTGCCGTATGAAGTCGCGCATCCAGTTTCCATTGCATGCATTTTCCTGAATGTACCTTTGACTAATGCAACCAAATTTCCATGGGAGACAATATTGACTTTCATTCATTATAACTGTTAGGCTGGCTCCAAATTGCCATTAAATTTGTTGCCATGGTTACAGCAGTGCATCTCCACCCAGTTTCATTTACCTGGTCAAATTTCTTCTGCTTTTTCTCCAGGTTCTGCACAGTCTGCCTCAGGTGATCCTGGTCTACCATCAGATCATCCAGCTCTTGCTGCAGCCGGGTCTTCGTCTTGTCTAGCTTGTCAAAAGCGGCACACTTCTCCTCTAGCTGCTGGTTGACAGCCTCAAAGTCCCTCTGGAACCTCCGTTTACCCTCCTCCGCACTCTCCAGGGAGGATGCTTCCTGCTCCACCTTTTTCTTCATCTCTGTCATCTGCAGGACGTGTTGAAATGGGAAACGTAATGTCAGTGGATATCAGCAGGTGTGGTGATGGAGTCATATTTAAACATTAGTATTCACATGAACAGCAGACCTGCACCCAAACACCGGGGGACAAATGCTTAAGGTTTGGGGAAAAAAAAACGGACACGACATTTAAACATATCCGAAGCTTCTGAAACAGGACAATAGCAGAAAGAAACACGAGGTACACTATATTCAAATTAAAAATGACAGAAACTAGCCAAGACAAAATTAGGAAGAAGGCAATGAGGGATACCTGTGTCTGTAAGGTGAGAAGTTGTTTCTCCAAATTTTTCTTGCTCTCCTCTTCTTCCTCCAGCTGCTCCTTCAAGCTATTCTTCTCATCCTCCATCTGCCGAAGACGAGTGGACATGGCAAGCTTCTGCCGCGTTTCCTCCTGGAGCAGCTCCTACGAAGGGGGGGGGGGAAATCAAAGACGCATAGTTAGGGCTTTCTGCCTGAACGCTGGTCAAAATAACTGACCCCGATGCAGCCGTTAGTACTGGGGCTGATGTGAACGCAGCGCTGTCTTGGAACGGGACCTGGAAGAGGCCTTTGTCAGATCTGCTCAGATCATACCTGCGTGTCCTGCAGCTGGGACTCGACAGCTGAACAGTCCTTGGATGCTTTGATCGACTTGCTCTCAGCATTACTGAGCAGGTTGTTCACATTGTCCAGCTCCGCCTGTGGAACAAAAAGGTTTATAAGCATTACAATGTAACCCCCCCCCCTCCCCCCATAAGTCAGAGGCTTTCCAACATTACGCCCCACGAAGTCGTACCTGGACCTTGGTGACCTTCTCTGAAAGCTCCGTCCGGTGTTTCTCACTCTCAGCGTGCTTCACCTGTAGCTCCTGCAGCTGGGTCTCCACCTTCTTCCTGCGGTGCTCCGAGTCAGTCTTGCCCTGCATCAGGGTCTTCAGCTCGATGGCCAGCTCATTCCGCTCGCTCTCCAGGGCCTGCTTGGCCTTCTCCATAGACACCTTGTTCTGTGGAAATATGCAATGATTCCCATGTCCATCAATGCACCTGCAGGAGTGGCCTCACCTAGGGTCTTAGCTCATGCAGAGGTGCTCTTTGGTCACTTAAGCCAACACAGCTAGACAACGTCAAAGGTTGTACGTCTGGCGTCAGCAGTCTTGCATAACCACGACAGCGCCATCAAAATCCAGCTATCCCCCGATCAGGCCCCCGGGGCGGTTACCCTCTTGGCTTGTTCCAACTGCTCATTCAGCTCGTCGAACGCCTGACCGTGCTTCTGCCGCATCTCGGCCACCTGTTGCTCGTGCACTTTGGCCTCGTCCTCCAGGGTCTTCTTCAGCTGCGTGACCTCTGACTCGCGCTTAGCCCTGTGAAAAGAAAAAAAGATAAATAGGCGAATGAGAATTCACACAGAAAATGCATCGTAACCAAATGTCAAAATCAGATGGAGCAGTCATGCATGGTCTTCAATGCAACAGTGCATTGAAGTCAGATTAGTATCCTTTAGTTAATATCAGAAGAGCAGGATTAAATTGAAAAGCACAGATGCTCCTCGTTTTACGATCGACTTACGATATTTCGACATCACGATGTTGCGATAGTAATGCAGTAGTCAAACTTTGACTTTCGCTCTGCTCCTGGGCAGGTGATATGCCATATGATTTCTTTCTACTGATGCGGGGTGACTGTAGCATCCACGCAGCCACGCTTACAGTCTCCGTAGCGATCGCAAGTTCATACAGCATTTCACGTATCATACAGTGAGTACACCTGTGATTTATCATATTGTACTCATATTCCATTAACGATATTTTCAATTTACGTTTGACTTCAATAGCAATGTATCCCAAATGAAAGTTCTGCAGCATCTGTAACACTGGTCTATAGGGTGATAGGGTGGCTATAGGGTGATGCCACAGCTGGCTTTTCTTCTTGGTATGTGACTAGGTAGTCAGTTACCTGAGCTCCTGCTGGGCAGCTGTGGAATCCAGAGTGTCCTCCAGCTCCGTCTTGAGGGCCTCCAGCTCCTCACTCAGGTCCCTGCGGTTCTTCTCAGCTTTGGTGCGGGCCACCCTCTCCAGCTCCAGGTCCTCTTGGAGCTCAGAGAGCTGAGCTTCCAGCTCCCTGATCTTCTTCTGGGCCTGATTCTTGAGGGCCGCCTCCTCTTCCATCCTGGTGCAGCCGGAAAACGGGTATGTCACCACTGCAGGAAAGTCTCATTCTGGCCAAAACGGTCTTAAAATGGGATTTTTCTCTGGTGTGGACAAGCATGGCCACCTCACCGGCTCAGTGCTGCCTGCAACTCCTCTTCCTTCTTCGCCAGTTGAGCACGAAGCTCAGCAATCTGAGCCTGCAGGTCAGCGATCTGGTCATGCAGCTCGGTGGAATCACCCTCCAGCTTGCGTCTGTTCTTCTCCAGCTCCAGCCGCAGCTTCTCCTCCCTGCGCAGGCGGTCTGAGCAGGTGGACGTCAGGCGAGACGTTGGGAGACGATATAGCGCAAGATGAGACACAATGATGGGAGGGAGCAGCGAGGATGGGACCAGTAGCACAGATCTAGAGCACAGAACACGGGGGTATGGAGGTACCTTCAAGGTCTGTGATCATGGCCTCATGCTTGTTCTTGAGTTTCTGCAGGCTCTTGGACTTCTCCTCTTCTTCAGCCAGATTTATGGTGAACTCAGAGATTCTATCCTCTAGTAGTTTTTTCTCCTGCAAAAGGGAACAAAATCAGATTAACATTGGGCTGCTTTTCCTTGCACATGACGGGTGGGACTATGCTGTGTATTACTGGAATACTCGGTACTGGCAAAATGGTAAACCTGCCAACGGTCTGATGTCACAGACATCAGCATCAACAGGGAAAAGGACTTGAGATCTTTGGCTGTAGAAGTAGTGGGAATAATCAGCAAATAACTGAATCTGAAGCACTCGGGCTGATGTGAAGAGAACTGCGAATCCCAGCATCAAGGGTACAGACCTTTCCGAGTTTATTGTTATGATCATCCAGCACCATGACGTCTTCCTCCAGCTTCTTAACCTTGGCCTCGACAGTGACCTTCTCCACCTGCAGCTTCTGTCTGGCTGCTTCCTCCTCATCCAGCTGCTGTTCCAGGTCCTGTGGAGAGAAATGTGCATGTTCATTTCCCAACCCCCAAACGTTACACCTCATAGAAAAACATGGAGCTGTATTCAGATCCCAGCCACTACACATTCAAATGGATAAAACACAGACGACCTGTATGCTTTAAGGGCCTGATCGCTCCCTCCAATAAATCAGTCGACCTTGAAAAGACGTTTTACCGTGATGTTTTGCTGCATCTTCCTCTTCTCAATTTGCAGATGAGCAACCCGTTCCTCCTCCTCCTCCACGCGGGCCTCCAGGTCATGCAGGATCTCCTCCAGCTCCTGCTTCTTGGTGGCTAGGCGTGCTCGCATCTCCTCGGCCTCGGCAAAGAGCTCAGTCTCCGCCTGCAGCTGCTCCTGCAGGGCCACCTTCTCCGCATTCAACTGTGGTGGGGGGGGGGCAAGGAGGGTCAAAGAGAAATTAGGGACTATGTAAAACCTATTCAAAAAGGTCAGAAATCACCAGAAGGTCATGGGTTTGAATCCCACAGCTGGCAGGTTACTCATCAGTATTGGCCCTTATCCCCAACTGCTTCAGGGACCCCGGCTGACCATAGTCTCCGATATTCAAAATGATTGTACAAGTGCATAAGTGTCTAAGTAAATAAGATACGTGATAAATGTCATTGGGGCTCTATTCTGGTCATACCTGTGAATTTTTAATTTCGGACTCCTGCAGCAGCTCCTCCACCTGCTGCTGCCTCTCCTTCACCTTGATCAGCTCGTCTTCCTTGGCCTGCATCTCCTCCTCCTGCCGGCTGACCTGCAGCAGTGGCTTCACCTGGGCAATGGACCGTGAAACCAGTGAAGCTCACGCACTAGAGTACAGTCTGCGGTGCGTACTCAGGTACTGAGCCATGCCAGTGCGCAAGACCAGCTGTACGGTTTAGGACAATCCTCATTGGGTTCTACCTTTGTGAAGAGCCTCCACCACTGCCAGTTTCGGAGCTTCAGGTATGCAGCACAGTTTCTCTGGATGACCTTCATGGCAGTCAACTGCTGCTGTCTCTTGGCAAATGCTCTGGGGGGGGGGGGGGAGATTTAACCAATGATAGAGAAGTGAGCAGGAGTTTTACAGAAGCGACTCCCCACTTGATGCACGGTGGCGGAAGCACACGGCGTACTTGCGAGCGATGTAGCCCCGGCACCAGGACTGGAAGCCGATGATGACGTCGGTGATCTTCATGTCCCTCTCCTCCTCCAGATGAGCCAGGACTCCAGCCCTGAAGAACACTTTGCTCTGGCCAATCCGGTACAGGTTGGAGTCCAGCTCCAGGGCTTTGATCTGGGGGAGAGTGAGCAGAATACAAAAAAGAAAAAAAGGGGGTTTTCAAAGTTTTGTAAAATTTCAGCTTGGCTTTTTCATTTCAATGTAATTTAAAAAAAAAAAAAAAAAAAAAGTTTTTTTTTTTTTTTTTTTAAAGGCTATTAAATTTTGAAGTCAACATATTAAGCCAATATAGTTTCATAGATGTTAAAAAAATTCAAGCTGGCAAATTTCAAATACAACAAGATCTAAACATCTTTCGTGTTTTAGATGACTGGTGGCTTCGAGTAGCAGCGATTTCATTAAGTAGCACGTGTTTAAAGGCACAGAGTCTTACCATGAGCACACAGGCTTGCTTGCCATCCATGAAACCCTTAGGAATAGCATTGGGAGTCAAGATCTCATACCTGTGAAAGGAGGGGATCATTATCACTGTAAAGAAGACTTGGGAGAGATGGGGGGGGGGAACCACAAGTGCACACAGCAGAGAGTAGAGAAGTCGGCGCACCTCTGTCTGAACTCCTGGAAGACTATCCGATTGGGGAAGCCCTGTCTGCAGATACGGATTCCCTCCAGAACACCATTGCATCTTAGCTGGTCCAGAACCAGATGGGGGTCCAGTTTGCCTGCCTGCACAGGGAACACAATAGCAGATATAGAACTTCCCAGCCTAGAGAGCTTCTACTCAAAAAAATACCTACTCGAACAAGCCGAAAGGTACACATCTGTAGTAGTCTTACTCTTTCAGAGGTTTGGAAGTACAAATTAGGACTAAAAGCTACACATTACTTATATTTTTCTAATTTCTATTTCACATTTCTACCCTTTTACCCTGCAGTTTTGCTAGTTTCAATTCGTACTGATGCACATTTTGACAGAACTGTAGGATCTGTACCTTCTTCTCATGGTTAGGAATGATGCAGCGGACGAAGTTGGGGTTGGTGTTCCTCAGCGTGGTCATCAGCTTGGCGAGGGACTCCTTGTACAGCTGGCCCACCGTGCGGAACATTCCTTTACGCGTCTTCATGGCCCCCGGTGTTGAGTCTGACATCCCGGCCACTTTGTCCAGACCCACAATACGATCCACTGAGAAGAGACACCAGATTTATGACATCATGGGGGGGGGGTATTAACTGCATGACCAGTCCCTTAATCTTTTCAACAAAAACTACAGCGACTCACAGCTACTGCTTCAATCTGAACAAGTATCGGAGTTAATTCCCAGCATGCTTTTCTCCATAATGTTCACCACAAACCAGCATATTAAACATGGAGGCACCATTTTGTTTGCTGTCTTAATTACTTTAAATTCTTAGCAACGCTAGTAATGATTAATTACGCATGCATGTATGCTGGAAAAAGAAATTAAAGTCTCCTGTGGGGAAACACAAAACTGCTAGATTCGTTCCAAACACAGGTGGTGTCTGTCTAGGCTACACATGTTCTTGCAGGTGATCTGTACTAGCAGATCGTGACTGGGAGGGATTTTCATTTTGCCAGTGTCGTGGTTTTCAGTTTCAAGCTCACGCGTGCCCTTTGGCATCATTTAAAAAAAAAAAAAAAAAGCGATGAAGTACTTTATAGCCTGATTTTTTCCTTAAAAGGCATTCTGCAGTTCTGCCACGAGGATGTCAACAGTGCGTGTCAGGATGAGCGCATTACTGTGTGCAACATGTCGTGCAGCATTCAGTTACGGAATCAGTTGTGATAAACATCACGACGTGCCAAAGAAAAATACGAGAATGAGGCAGGGTGTGCAACGAATGGGGGAGGGGTCAAGGAATAATCCAGAGGGTGCATAGTTAGCAAAGACTGATGAATCACTAAAGGAGTGAAGTGCAGAAAATGTTGCCTGGGTCTACCTGGAAGCTAGTGATGAGAATAGCCTCCTGTCACAAGCCTGTCCCTTAGAGAATCAGGGGCGTGAGACAAACAGACAAGGACCAAGACAAAGTGGGAGGGGCCAGTGAGGATGGCTGGGAGGAGCATTGGGGCCAAAAAAAAAAAAAAGCAGAGAAAAAACTATTCTACCATTAGCCCCCCCTCCCCCCAAAATGGATGCGAGCACAGCCCACTCAGGAGTCGCATTTCATAGGCAGGACATGTAGAGCGCAGACCGCCTGAGGCGGTCTTCTGTAACTGCTGAATAGCCCTTGCTCCCTCCTCACCGTCTCTCCACAGCTCGGAGACAAACTTGTCGGAGGACTGATTGAGGAGCGTGGCCACGTTGTCATTCAGAGGATCCATGTTCTTCATCAGCCAAGCATCAGCCTTATAATCCACCTGCGACGGAAGAGTCACATTTAGAATTTCCACGCTAAGAATTTCAACATCAAGAACCTAATTTTAAACGCATTTGTATCCAACGTCAGGTTCTTAATACATTAGTGTTCAAAACCACCAGGCAAAGGCTCACCTTCCCAGCGTAGTGCATGACGCAGAAATCGGCATCATCTTTCAGCTTCTTCGGCTTCTGAAATTTCGGATGGGTGCCCTGTTCCTGCACCAGCTTATCTACAAAGCTCTTGTCTGTTGCTTTGGGGAACCAACACTCCTCATCTAGCAGGGCCAAGATACCTGGTGGATTTGCCTGGAGGAGATTAAATAAGCAGGGGAAAATGTCAGTATTGTCAGAGCAACTAAACAAACAAAAAAAAAAAAAAAACCCACACACCGGCTTCTCGATGAGGTCGATGCAGGGCTGCAGGTCCAGGCCGAAGTCGATGAAGCTCCACTCGATGCCCTCCCTCTGGTACTCCTCCTGCTCCAGGATGAACATGGTGTGGTTGAACAGCTGCTGCAGCTTCTCGTTGGTGTAGTTGATGCACAGCTGCTCGAAGGAGTTCAGCTGCAGGGAAGAACATAGATCAGATGTAATATGCCAACAAAGACGAGATGAACACACTTGGGCTACACCATTCATGAATTTAAGCACAATACGTATGCAAAATCTAACAGCCTCTCTTTACCTCAAATATCTCAAAGCCAGCGATGTCCAGAATGCCAATGAAGGAAGCTCCCTGGCGCTTGGTCTTATCCAGAGCCTTGTTAATGCGCAGAACCAACCAGCGAAACATGCGCTCGTACGTGGCTTTGGCCAGAGCCTCCACAGCAAACTCCGCCTGCTCCTGGGTCTGCGCCTTCTGCACATAGTCCCGGCCCACTTTGATTCGTGGGGACAGGATGGCCCGTGTGAAGTCAGTCACATTCATGCCCATCAGGTGACAAACTTTCTGCGCAGCTGAGGAGACAGGAACGGCAAGTCAGAGCAAAAATAATGTCCTGGGGGGGGGGAACGTGCTACTTCAGTAAATCCATTACACCTCAGGCTTCGGTGACACATGCAGGGGAACGCTCTCTCCTTAGGTTCATTCTGTGAGATCATAGAGCATCAGTTTGCCATACCCGTGTTGTCAGGCAGGGAGGCCTGGTCCGACTGGCGCTCCTTCTTGAAACTCATGTTGCCCAGCTGGAGAACTGCAGACACCACCTTCAGCATACCTAGAATAGGCAGGAACAGGATAGGCAGGAACAGGACAAGCGTTACATTCCCCCTATATACACACAAGGATAGAGGCTTGGGGGGGGGGGGGTAATCACAGTAGAACCAGATCAACGGGAACAGCATATCATTACCAATCTGCTCGTCCTCTGGAATGCTCATGATTTTCATGGCCTCCATGGTTTCCAAGAAGAGGTCCTTGTCCTGCTGCCCAGGGATGGTCACATTGCCGTTTGACAGGAAGCGGTAGTTGCTATAGTTCTCCAGGCACAGTTCCGCTGATCGAGCGTTTGATAGTCAGATACAGATATTGGACATACAGCACAGAGCAAGACCTTGCAAGTCTATTACACAACTCAGATGATATACGGAACATTATTATCTGAAAGTCTAAAACTGGTCTAACACAAGACAATTAGAGTTACCTGCTGACTGCAGTCAGTTAAGCCAGGTGGCAGTCAAATTTGTCGATTAGGACTTAAGATATTGGTATTACCTTTAAAAAAAAAAATAATCTAGGCCACTTTGGTCCGAATTCAATTTTTAACAATTTCAAAGACTAAAAGCCATAGACGTTTGCACTCGAGGCTTACAGCGCAGTTTGTCTCCAGCCCCTGTCAGCATGTAGTAGAAGATGTGAAAAGCACGCTCATTCTTGGCCTGACGAACAGCGCGAGACTTTTCAAGAAGGTCTGAAAAGAACCAAGTTAAGGAAAGATAAAACAATCCAGCAGCTCCCTACAAGCCAGCGATTGTGTATAGGGCCAAATGCTGAACTGAAAAGAGGATGCTATTGTATAAAAACGACAGCAATGTACATTGTTTTCGCAATGATTTACTGAAGGATACAGGTCTCTATGTTGGCGCCCACAATATATCCGTTGACATCGAAGTTGATTCTGATGAACTTCCCCTGTGACGAACACAGACATTGAGATGCATTTTCTGGCATGAGAGAATACATCTTGCACACATTTGACTTAGATTGTTCTTACGAATCGGGACGAGTTGTCATTCTTGACCGTCTTGGCATTCCCAAAGGCCTCCAGGATTGGATTAGCCTGCAGGAGCTGCCTCTCCAGTTCGCCCTATTAAAATCAGCATGCAACATAGACAATTAAAAAGGGGCCAATGACTACAGTAGTTTTGGTGCTGACCATGCTCTTAAATCAATCCAAGCATGTCAACAGAAATTGATATACAGATTATAGCTGCTAAGGAGATGCAACATATTATATAGCACACACGCGCACACACACACACACACACACACACACACACACACACACACACACACACACACACACACACACAATATGGCCTAAAACTAAGCAAATGGACAGAATTGCAAGCAGAAGTGCCCACTTTTCTCCATACAGGGGAAGGACTAAAGGCAACCTCGCACGCACAGCAAACATATCACAGGAGCCTCAAAACAAAAGCAAGCTGAAGACCAAGCACTTTTCACACAAGAGCTGGTCAGGTGACGTAATAGAACAGGTATTTCACACACACTAAACTTAATCACTGAATGAATTTACATTAAATCACACAGACCACAGAAGATTCTGTACAGCTGATAAGATCTTGTTCTCGTCTAATTGCTATACCAGTCGTTCGCCATGTAGCAACACTTCTGCTACAGTCCCACCCGGTCACATAACCCAATTCCCTGAAACCAATTCATCATTCCGAGCCCACACCAGCAGCAGAGGGCAGCAGAGAGGGGGAGGAGGACAGATGCATGGAGCGAGTCTCAGCTGCACAAGAGGAAGTCCGGAGATTGTCGGTTACTCACATGTGACAGGACTGTGCTGCCCTAAAAACGAGAGGAAATGGGAAGACTTAACCTCAACAGCACGACATGAGACCAAAACCAAGACGCATAAACTGACTAATAGGGAAAATGTAGATGCGCGTGTACACTAACACACACACGCATATGCATCTTTGAGGAGACTTCCTTTTGACTTAAAATGCATTCTCTCAATTCTAGAGAAACTGAAATCTGATGTTTCTGAATCACAAAAAAAAAAAAAAAGCAAGAACTTTGAGTTTGTCCCCACAAATACGCTCCACCCTCCCCCTACACAGTTCTGCTCTGAGTGTCATCATTGAGGGAAGAATTAGTAGAGGCAGAGACCAACTCAGAGGTGGGACAGCAACTGAATATTCACAGCAAAAAAAAAGGAAGGAAAATGCAAGAATAAAAAAAAAAAAATTTAGAAAGTCAAGAGTGCAGGAGAAAAGTAAAACCTGCTAAAGTGAAAGTAAACGTGTAGTAGGAAGGAGGAAGGGGACGCAGACAAAGGTGCCGGAACTCACCGGGTCCTTTTTGGTCTTGAAGGATGAAGCCACGTGAGCCAAATACTGAATCACCTTCTTCGTGTTTTCCGTCTTCCCTGCCCCAGATTCCCCTCTTAGATGAAAACACAAAATAGAATTTAAAAAAAAAAAAAAAAAGAATTCCACCCACACTACACCACAGTACTAGATGCAAGAAAACCGTCCAACAGAAACGCAATGTCTCAAAAAGCTCCGTCAGCCTTACATGCCAAGTCCCATTTGGGGCCGACTACTCACGTGCATAGAATGGACTGGTCCTCACGATCTAGGGGAAAGAACAGGCAACAGGGTTCATATTGGGCACTGAGCAGAGTGTCGCCTTATTAGCTACACCTAGTTAATACAGATTAAGAGTTTGTTTTTGCCTCCAAAACCACTTCAAAAAAGGTAGACAAACCATGTTCAGAGAAGTCATCAGTTTTACAGAGCTGTTAGTTCTAAGTCTGCCCGTTCTTCTCTGATCAATGGTATTGGTCTCAAATGCCAGTGACAATGTTTTGCTCATCACGTAATTCTCTGTAAACCCTAGACACTGTTGTGCATGAAAATCACAAGTGATTAGCCATTAGCCAGTGATCAGATTTCTGTTAGTCAAGTTAACAAATGGTGTAAATCGCATGTATTAGCTACTCTAATGGTTAGTAGTTTGTCGGTAAGCGAACCTCTCGACCCCATCAGCATATGGTACAAGATGCGGCAACATGACACTCCATTTGAGGAGTGGACTGTGCATTAGCAAGCAGGTACACTGAACAAACAGGCTGCTGTATCAATGTGGATACAAGATACTGCACAGTACAGGAAACTGTTTACACAGTAATCTCACAGAGAAAACTTAATCGCATGGCGGTATCTACGGCATGACCCATGAAACATTTCAGTAAATAACTTAAGCACACAAGATCGTGTGGCTTTATAGACAGCTATTTCCAGAAGAGTATTTTTACAATGCTTTACTGTTCCAGCAGGAATTTCAGGTTACACTTTATGCATTATCAAGATCTAGTGTCATAGGTAAATAATGAGGAGGTTAGTTGTATCTAAACCAATGTCTTCTGTGACCATATGGGCCTACATCAAGATAACAAAGGCATCTGCACATGAACCAATAGGAGTATTTTACAAGCTGCACTTTTCAGTATCTGGCAGAGGGAGAAAGAATGAGAAATATCTTATGGTGGTCTGCTGCAGGCCTGAACACGTCATGACAGGAGCCTTACCCTGCATCATGCTGCGATAGGCCGTGTCGGTGATGGCATAGATGTGGGGGGGTATCTCGTGCCTTTTCTTGCCCTTGTACATCTCGACTATCTCCTCAGAGTAGATGGGCAGGTTCTTGTAGGGATTGATCACCACACAAAACAGTCCAGAGTAGGTCTGCAAGAGAAGAGCACCGGCATGGTTCGCTTGGCGTTTTATCAAGGCGTAGACACATTTCGACATTAAGAGCTACTCACACACCAGGGTAAGAAAGCTTTGGAATGGGGGGAAGGGGGGAGGGAATCATTAATTAGGCTGATGTTTCTCTGCTTGGGTACTCTTAACCAAAAGAGAGAAAAAAAAAACCCATTGATTAGAAACCATTCAACTTCTCCAGAATTCCTCAGAGCCCTGGTGAGATGTTTCTGCTGAAGACCCTAAAGTTTGTGTGCCACACACGTTTACTAGAGAAGTTAACGGGGACTCGAACAGCAGAATCTCCCAGGAACTTCCTGCGTTGTGTTGACCAAAAGCGAAAGAGCCATGCCCAACTTGGACTGTGCAATGGGGAAAAAACAGCGTGCATTTGTGGCACAAACCATTAGCCATGTTGACAGCATATCACCTACAGCTGTTGCCCCCCGCCCACCCCAGATTGATGGAAAGATCTGGAGTAACACGATCTCCTTCCCATCTCCAAAATGCTTCCTTTCCCATCCAATCAGTCCTCATTTCCTCACATTGTACCTCGTCTTGCGCTCCACCAGCCACCAGTCACTCTCCCATATCCGTACTTTTAACCTTCTAAATTAACCATCCAAATCAACGATGGCAGCCAGCTGCGTTTACATGATCTGGTCATTCTTCAGCTGGCTAAGTTCAGGTGATTACCCAGTCATTCAAACATTATTCCCCATTACCCATTTGTTCCATGTTCTCCAAAGTGATTAGAGAATTTAAACACCATTTACAATATGTACAGTATTTAACAATCACCATATTTACCATTTTCAAGATACTTCAATACAGTCACAGCATACACTTCTACCTGATGTTATGGATTTACTGAAGTAATTTGACGCCGTCCTGTTATTTTCCACCTCAATCCTGCGAATCAAAATGCATGTTAACGAAACGGCTAGTACTGGGACTCACATAGATAAGGCCAGAGTAGTATCTCTCCTTGAGGTTGTGCAGCACGGAGGCCTCGTTCAGGCAGGTCAGCTCCGCCATGTCCTCCACCTTGGTGAACTTAGGTGGGTTCATCTTCTGGATGTCGTCCTTGTTGACCTTGATCTTCTTCCCGGAGTCAACCAGCTCGACCAGGCACTCGTCACCGGTCTCCTCCTTCAGGGAGCCCGCCTCGAAGCCCAAACGCTCGGAGGGGACCCATACCAACTTCTTGGAGGCCCAATCAGCTTGCGCCAAGGGATTGTTGATCAGGTTGCGGTCCACGTACAGGAACTTGTCTGCGTCTGTCATGGTTGCTGTAGAGTGTTGGGGGGGGGGAGGGAGGGAGGAGAAGTGTGACAATACTCAAACTCTCAAACAAAAAAAAAAATTTAAATTTAGGAAGTCAGATAAGGAGCATTACCAAAAGAGACCAAGCATAAATTTTTAATGAATTTCAGCTTTGTTCAGCACTGGCCTTTTGTTAACATACGCGTGATTCCTATCACAATCTTTTCAAAAGGGGTCCTTTGCCATGTTTCAAGATGACAAAAATACAACAAAGCAGCTTCTCTTACAAAGCATGTGCTTTGTAAAATAAAACAATGCTAATCGAGTTATTTGGGTGGTGTTTGTGGCCGTCTGCGCAGTCCATGCAGTCAGATGAGTCATGAGGGCGTCTCATCCTGCTTTTGCATTTGGATTCTACACTGCTTCCAACATCAGAGTGGACATCAATAGATCAGGAGGGGTTTCTCCCCCCTAGCAAAAATGTTTAACACCAAAAATAAAACTATATATATAAAAAAAAAAATTAAAAAAAGTTGTTTCAACAACACAAAATTGCTATTACACATTTCCATTATTTTCTAAAGTTTCCTGGTAACGATTTGAGAAGAGCCAATGCCAAATAGGACAGGACAGGACAGGGCTGGGCTGGTGTTCACCCTGGACAGGATGCACAACAGGAACACGCACATAAACAGAAACTGCATGTCATCGACTTAACTGGCATCTCCTTTGGACTGTGCGAGAAACAGCGCATGCAAATGTACAGGATTCAATCAGGACCCTCCCCCCCCCCCGCCCCAGCC
>JAABNX020000106.1:8133366-8153002 GCA_015163995.2 Mormyrus lacerda | reverse complement strand
TGTGTGTGTGTGTGTGTGTGTGTGTGTGTGGATTATGCTTATATTACACCATAGGGACCAAATGTCCTCCACCATGTAATAAAAACCTGTTATTTTTGATTTGTGGGGACCGTTTTTTAGGTCCCCAGAAAGATGTGTATGCAATCAAAAAAGTAAAGATGCCAAAAGTCTTGTATTTTGTTTGGTTAGTTATGGGTAGGGGTTAAGGCTGTCTTTGCTGGGATTAGGGTTTTTCTGACAGAAATACATGGAGAGTCACAAAGATATAATTACAGGCCTTTGTGTGTGTGTGTGTGTGTGTGTGTGTGCGCGCGCGCATGCATGATGGCAATCCACCGGAGAACATCTGCGTATAAGGTAGTGTACATCTCGTAATGTTTATGTCTGTAGATCTGTAGGTCTGCCTTGTGTAGACTGGCACTGCATTGTATGTGTGTGATACATGTGACAGTACAGATGAGTGGGGAGTCAGAGACACTCCATTGAACAAAGAAACGCTTCACCACTTAACATTTGTCTCGACTTCTCCTCACGTTTTTTTTCATGCCAGTTTTTCTTGAAGTACTATGCCAAATCATTAATAATGCTTCATGAAAATCTTGGGTGTTTCCCAAAAAGCCAATCAAAGTATAATAATTGCAATCCACCTGAAAGGGCCCAAAGTGATCTCCGAAACCAAATATATATGCAGATCAACTCTTACACTCTATTACTATGGACAGATTGCCACAGCCCCTGGCAAAACAATATTCCTGGCAACAAGTAGCATACATTAAGCAACAGAAACAGGTTAGATCCTGCTTCAAAAAACAATGTCCCGACTTTCTCCTGTTATGTTATTTGGGTTTGCTCAAAAACATTTCATCAAATTACCGAATGAGCCAACGACCAATGTGAAGGTAAGAGTTATCATGCATAATCATCTGTGCGACAAACGTGGAATAATTAACAGGGTAGTAAGTAAAAGCCATCAATAGCATGAGACAGACGGGGGAGGGGCTGCTCCTCATTGCCCACTGTTTCAGTAGGTTGCATAAGTGTTGCAATTTTAATGATGGTTCCAATTCCACATTATCTAATATATGTTAAAGAAGCACACTACAGATTAGTGCCACTGCTTTGGCATTAACTCTGCATGTGCTCTCTGAGGCAAACATAATCATTCACATCCTAATGTAGCTGTTGGACATGTTGGGCACGTTTCTCAAAAATTAAAAAGAATTAAATGAAGAGGGGAAATGCGAATAACAACTGATCATGGAAAGATGTGTCTTTCGCTGCATGGAAATATTTTGTATTCTGTGGAAATATGATATTGAGCAGAAGCAAATGATTTGTCAGCATAGTTATATGTCTGCTGTTATGCATACCACAACGTTTTGGACAATTCTATGCTTGCAACTTCATGGGAACAGCTTGGGCCCTTTTCCGTTCCAGCATGACTGTGCCCCAGTGCACAAAGCAAGGTCCATAAAGACATTGTTGGGTAAGTTTGGTGTGGAAGAACTTGACTGGCCCACACAGAACCCTGACCTCGGCCCTATCAAACACCTTTGAGATGAAGTAGAATAGAGGTTGTGAGTCAGACCTTCATGCACAACACGGGTGGGCAGTCATATCCGCAGAAGGCCGGTGTGTATGCAGGTTTTTGAGATAACCTGATCAAACCCAGGTGTGAGGACTCTTCAGCCAATCACTCCTCTAATTAGTAATCTAATTAGGGAGTTGCAGCGAAAACCTGCACACACACCGGCCCTTTGCGGATAAGATTGCCCACCCCTGACATACAACATTAGTCTCTGACCCGACAAATGGTTCTCTGCATGAATGATACTCCACAGTCTTGTGGAAAGCCTTCCCAGAAGAGTTACAGCTATTATAGCTGCAAAATAAGGGACCATCTACATATTGATGCTATGGATTTAGAATCTGTTCGCAGGTGGGGGAAGAAAGGAGTAGGATGGACAGGCAAATTGGCGCGGCGTCGACAGTACAGTAATGCAGACACTAAACCATCCTGTCGTGCTGAAGGGGGAACTGAGCTGGAAGGCAAAGCTCTTGATTTACCAGTCAATCTACGTTCTTACCTTCCTTTACGGTCATGAGCTCTGGGTAGCGACCGAAAGAATAAAATCTCGGAGAGATTATATCCTGGCCTGGGAATGAGTTAGTATTCCCCCAATGGAGCTGGAGGAGATGGCTGGTGAGACGAAAGTCTGGGCATCCCTGCTTAGACTGCTGCCCTCACAACCTGCCCTCGGATAAGATAATGGATTGATGGATGGATTGATTTTGAATGTGATGTCATAAAAGTTCTGCGGGTATATTGGCCAAGTGTCCCAATATTTTTGTTCATATGGTGTATCTATGGCTATCCTCGCATTATTGGGTGAGTCCGTCAAACCTGAGTGTCTTGTTTTAACACATATTTGCATTGCAGTCATTCTGTGATGATGTTTAAGTTCTGCTTTACAAGTTCTGCTTCGCAATAATGACATTCATTCACTTTTAATGTTAAGTGCTCCCATGAAAATTATGCTTTCGCTATTTATTTGGGTCCTCATCCGATATGCACCGTCTTCCTTCCGACATATTCCGTAGTAATAATTAGGAAAATTTTAATAAGTGCTTTTTAATAATCGACTAATTTCGATTTATTCGAGTAATTGTAACAGCTTTATAGACATTTCTGTTGTTACCGTTTTCTGCTTACTTCCAGCATCGATAAAGTACTCCCAGCGTGTGACCTGTTATGCATAAAGACAGTATAGTCAGCCTGGTATAGGGAGACTGTCAGATTGGGAGGGAGCGGGATTCTTGCTGAGTCTGGTGTAGGCAACACTTCTCTTAACACAAATACAAAGGTCTTTCTTTCGCTCTCTCTGTAAAAACACTGAGACAGATGACACATATGTGACCCTCTTTACTTGCGTTAGCTCTTACCGGCTCCCACCATTTCTCACCATCTCCAAAGTTTTGCTCTAGAAAGCCTCTCTTGTAATCTGCAGTAACTGCTGCCTCTGCCCTTCTTCTCCCATCAGTTTTTTCCCACTCGCTGTTTGCTGTTTACATCGGGGTAACTCTGGAAATGGTGATCTTTGAAGTGGATGAAATGCCAAAAATAAACTGCAGCGACATGGATAATTGCGAGTTGATGTTTGGTTGAAATGTACGTGAAACCGTGGTTGTTGAGGGGCGGGGCACTTAAGCCCGTTCTGTTTCCACCGGGGTGTGTTTTTATGATCATTTGCGGGTGTCTTCGGGTGTCTGCATATGTTTGTTTGAGTTGCTGGTTCTAACTTCCGGGGATCGGATCCAGCTGTGAACCAACTTTGTTTAATGAAATACCGCAAGCTACTGAAACGGCTGCATATTTCGTTGCGTATGCGTATACGTACCTCTATATTTGTAGGCCTGTATATAAATGTTCTCTTAGATTTTCTCAAAATAATTCGCAAGGTTTCATTACGTGAATATTTTACCAATTTGACATTCCAAAACAACTCAGGTCAAAGTCCCTGTTGGTGTAGGTTGGTGGGGGTATGGGTAAGACTTTCTGATCGCAAAATTAACATTAAATATACTCACCGGTCCAAGATTTTACACCGCGTTAGAATTTAAACAGTTTATGTTTACTAAAAATATGCACCTTATCTGAATGAAAAACATCCCAATCATAAAACAATAATTCGGCATTCATTTAAATCAAGCACCTCTGAATTTGTGTTACACAAGGCAATGCAAGTTTATTTATATAGCACATCTTCAAACACACGCGCCATTCAGAGTGCTTTACATAAAACATGATCAAATAAAATCTATCATCAAATGGAAAATAAGGAAGGTGAATTTGTGCGTACCTGCGTATGTCAAAATGTGTGCAGTAGACTCGAATTGCATCAGTGTATCAAAGAAAGCCTGCTTCAGGCAATCAGGCTCGTTCTGGATGTCAGACAATGAGTATCAGTGTGTGGGAAAGTGTTCAGTTGGACAGTATATCTTGTGAGTGTGTGTGTACTGGCAGCTGAAGCTGTTCTCACCTACACCCTCACTGCTCATTCCGCGCATTCCTCCATCAATGGAGGTCTGTCCAGGAAAGGTGTGGTGGACATAGGAAATGGTGGGGAGAGAGAGAAAGAGATGGGGGGGGGGGGGAATCAGAGGATCGAAGTTGAAGTCAAACTGGATTAGGAAGAGGATGGCGACAAAAGTGGGTATTATGGGGGCTAAATGGCGTGAATAAGAGTGTAACAGAGAAGGAAAAGCATCCCTTATGGAAATAAAAGCAAGGAAGATACAGATACGAAGAGACAGAACAGAAGAAGATATTGATTAAAATACGAAAGTGGTGATTATAAAATTCTTCAACAAGAATTCTGTACTGCCAACCAGCTTTCTCTACAAATATTTACTTTGTTTCCCTTCCAGCATTTTCATTAAGAAATGAGAATATTCGATAGGTTTTTTCCCAGCAGTACCTGCATTGATGTGGCACACACAAGCCAGCTGAGTATATTTATATTGGTCTTCACAGAGTAGCAGTTAAAAAAAGGAATGCGTGTCGGGCCGACTTTAAAGAAGGGACAATATTTATGTTCAAAAGTAAATAAATAAACCAAAGATTGGATTTTCGGAATGTAGTAATTCTAGATTTTATGAATGACTGCATTCATAGTTAATCACCATTCGCAGCCCAGGTTAACTTGCACCAATCTTAGCCCCGCCCCTCCCCAACCCTTTGGAATTTCTTGGCTAGCTGCCCGTATGTTTATTGGCTGAACGCTTTGTAGGAGGCGGGGCTGCAATGAACAGCACGAGGGAAGTATAAATAGAAGTAGCAAAATAATTGTTGAATGGTCGCATGTTGGTTACTTTTCGGTGCACGGAGCAAAGGACAGCAAAGCATCTATAGACGAACTTAAAAATCGTCGTGACGTTTTCATCATATGTCTATTTCTTATGTAATTCTTTAGATTTCAGAGCGGACCTCTTAACTGACTGCCCATCTATAACAGTCATAAACATAGTTAGAAATTAGCTAGAACGCAGACAGTCGTCAAATCTATTTTTATAGACATCACCACACAGGATGAAGAACTTTTTTTACTTCGTTGTTTCTGCAGTGGGAACTGTCAATTTGGTAAGATGTGCATATGTAATTGTTTCTGTTGCGACTCAGATTATGTAAACAATTTGGCGACGTTTGAGCTCACGTGCTACTGTCTACTGCTCGACAAGACGTCAAACTAAATACGCACCCCATGTGGATCATCCATTGCATTTACTGTATGTGACGTTATCTACACACTTTGTAACTTAAAACAGGTTAAATTAGGTAAGTGTATGATTGAGTTTCATTAGGTAATTTAACTGCCTATACATGCCTGTGGGTTTTATTAAGTGCTCGCTATTGGCGATTGGTTAGATGATGGAGTTTCATAGCCCCGGCGCAGTTTTTTTGTAAGTCGTTCTAAAATGTCGCCGCCAAATTAGTGTCTATAGACGTGTGTAATTTTATTTGAATGCCCCACAATTTACTGGTCGTCGATATTATAGCTGTGAAATTATACCTTCGATGCCATTTTGATTAAAAAAAAAATAAATCAGGGTGCGTTAAGGAATGAGAATCCGACAATTGGATCTGAGAGTATGGATTCACTCCTCGTTGATATAATAGCTACAGTGGTCCAAGACGCCAGTGTGCGTTCATGCAGTGACGTGGGTATGATGTGGTGGCGGTCGTGTGCGACAGCGACAAGCCCAGCTGCGGTGCTTCTTTGATCGCAAGATGGCGAAGGGTGGGACGCGACCGACGGCTCGCAGATGGTCGTAATTCTGCCATTTTGCAGTGGCCCAACTGCTACCCATTTATGTTAGCGTTTAACAGGTTAAGCTTTACGTCTTCCTGACCAGGTGAATGCATAAAGCATTTGTGGCGGAATTGTTATTTGATGAAAGGTCGTTTTCTTTGGCTCACCCCCATATGGTCCACAGGCATCGTTCAGGTTATCAGCTGCACATTTTCCCTATTTTTATGTTCCGCAAATGATCAGGAGGGTTTAATATATGTGATAGGTGATCCATCATAAACCCCATGGGTATTTTAGTTGTAAAGGGTAGAGTTTAATCGTTGTGTTTGTGTGTGTACACATTTTTTCCCCCTAAACATATAAGGTGTATGTTTGGACTGCATGCTGAGAGATGGTGTTTCCAACACAGGGAAGTGAAATTAGCTGAAGTTCAGTAACAGGATAATGTTTCTTCACACCGTGAGAAAGAAGTTGAATCCGATTGAACGCTGTGTATTTCATTCGATGGGGTGTAATGAGCAGGTGTAGGACTCCCAAATTGTTTACAGAGTGCTCAACGGTGATGCCATTTTGAAGGGCCCTATTAAAAATCACTTGCATTGTAGTCATCTTTAACCTAAGCATACCTGGACATTACGATCTCCTTTATGTTCATTGATGTGTGGATGTATTGATTGTGCTCCTTGACCACGTAGGTGTACGCAGGCTGTCCCGCAGTATGTGACTGTCCTGCGGGGACCCCCGTTTGCCCACCGGGCGTGAGCGCGGTGCCGGATGGCTGCGGCTGCTGTAAGGTGTGTGCCGCGCAGCTGAATGAGGATTGCCACGCTACAAAGCCGTGCGACCACCACAAGGGCCTGGAGTGTAACTATGGGAACGACGTCACCCACGACCGAGGCATCTGCAGCGGTACGAAAGGAGTGTGAGGGTGGAGTAGAGCTCCGGGGGAGAGGGATGAGGTCAGCCTGAGGGTTTATTCTGGGGGCTTAATTTCAGGGAGAGATAAAAATGGGTCTGTGGGCATTGTCTAGCTGCTTTGCTCCAGGTGGCGTTTCGGCCCGGAACACCGTTCCTGAAATGAATCTTCATCAGAGCAAACCTGTACAGGCCAGCCCCATACCGTGTGACTTAATATGGATAGAACAGTGTTTCTATGTTCAGAATGTGTTTGCGTACAGAAAGTTACTAAATACAGAGGGGGGTGTTAGGACAAGGATTTTAGGCTCACATAGCAACTGGAATGGAGCTTCATTTTCAACAGTTCAGGCCTCTTGGCAGAGAGCCTCCTTAAAACTGGTCTGTGCTGTTATTTCTCTCATTCCTGCTTTGCCATCAGTTTTACTTGTACAAGCCTGGGTGTTAGTGAAATAGCGAGCTTGTTGTCTGTCAACAGAAGATTGAGCTAATGGAAACTTTCAGTCTATGGTTGTGACGTTTTCAGAAAGTGAGCAGAGGAGTCTCGCTGTTGGGTGCGCCTCTCACCAGCGCCCCCTATTGTCCCCCTGCAGCAAAGCAGGAGGGCCGCACGTGCGAGTACAGCGGTAGGATATACCAGAGCGGGGAGAGTTTCCGCGCCGGCTGCCAGCACCAGTGCACTTGTGTGGATGGGGCAGTGGGTTGTGCCCCACTCTGCCCCGCCCACCTGCTCCTTGCCACGCCCTCCTGCCCCACCCCACACCTCATCAGAGTACCAGGCCAGTGTTGCCCCAGGCTGGACTGCCACAAGGGGAAGCCGGACCAGTCCTTGATGCACCGGCACCCATACAAACCAATAAACAGCGCTGAGAACGAACTGCTGGAAACTGGAAAGAAATGGGACAAGAAACGGGAGCACAAACACCTGGCCGGTAACAGGCGCCGTCGCTCAATTCCAGTAATAAATCAGCTCGTTAAACAACATCCCTAAACCTTGTTTCCTCACTGACACACACCCCCCTCCCCCCAGCGTGGATGCACATAGCGAGGGAGTGCGTCATACAGACCACAGAGTGGTCCCCTTGTTCACGTAGCTGTGGGATGGGCGTGTCCTCACGCGTCACCAACGACAACAGGAAGTGCAAACTGGTGAAGGAGACCCGTCTGTGCAACATCCGGCCCTGCGGCTCCGTACCTGGACCCCTGAAGGTATGTATGACATGGACCCTTTCCTTTCTGCACCTCAGACACACCTGCACCGATAGGGGGTATCAAGGCCCAAAGGATTATGGGATTGTTCATTGTCAGTGTAATGTGTGTGTAATGCATGTGTTGTGTGACAGGCACATAGTGGTGAGATACTAGTCTCAGATTCTTTTTTGCCCACCTGTTTCTGCCCCGCCCAGACCCACACCCACACCCCAGAGTTAGCGAGATGGTCGCTTTTCTCAGTTCAGTTCGTCTGACAGGGAGCATCTGAGGCTAACTTGAAATGTCTGACCCTTTTTAAAAATAGGCCCATCATGCTCCTAAATTCCTGTCAGGCCACTGGACCACTTAACCTCGGCTTGGGCACTATTGTAGCAGGATCTTGTTGTAGCACTAAAAATGCCATCAGCTTGTCTTGGCGCGTCACTAGTGGACGCTAGTATACATGGCTATGCTGCTGCAATGCCGGGTAAACTTGTTGTCCCTTTTGGTACAGTAAGGCTAACCTGCTACGGGCATTGTAACTCTTTTTTGCATTCTGAGCACTCTCCCTCAGCGCCTTAATGACCTTTCGACCTTTCTCTTCCTCCTCCTACTCTATTTGCAGAAAGGGAGGAAGTGTTCCCGCACGCACAAACCGCCGGAGCCGCTGCGTCTGTCGTACGCCGGCTGCCGTAGCGTCCGCCTCTACCAACCCAACTACTGTGGCACGTGCGTGGACGGGGACTGCTGCACCCCGCGACGTTCGCGCACCGCCGCCGTGCTCTTCGTGTGCCCCGACGGTGAGCGCTTTCAGAAGGCGGTCATGTTCGTGCGCTCCTGCAGGTGCGGCGTGCCGTGCGAGCCCCTGAATGAGGCCGCCATGGTGCCGCGGCACTGGCTCCAAGGGGACATGCACAACTTTGCTGGCTAACGCTACCCACAGGGTAGAGTAGCTATAGTCGGACCGTTTCTGCAGAGTAGGGGCCAGGCATGGAGGTGCCTCCCCCCTTAGAACTGTCTCACGACGGAGACGGTTGACTTTGTTGTAGAAAACATTTCCGTAGGCCCGCCATGAATCGTTGGTGGAAATGGCAACTCATTTGACAGAAGAGACGGATAAGACCCATTCATCAGCCGCATCTGACAGAAATCGGCCCGTCTCGATTATCCCAAAGTCAACTGGATTAGCAGATGTATTGATTGTCGGATGTGAGTGCCATCTTGGTCCAAACATTCATGGTCAGATTTCCTGGAACATTTTCTGGGAGTTCGTAAGGCTGACAACAGCTGACATGGCTGAACTTGATCTGTATGAATGAGGTGAACTGAAGACTGACCTGGACATTAGGACCTTCCACTGTTAGACTAGGAAAAAAGTAAACATTGACTGAAAGCACAAACTGACAAGCCTGAGCAGGCTGAAAAATCAGAAAAACTGAGGAAGGAAACCCTGCCACTCACTGACTGAAATGTTTGTTCTTGCACTATTTATGTTTGGCAACTTGAAATCAAGCTCTGCCGAGCAGAAAAGATGGACAACAGGCCACAAAAGAACTAGTTTGTATTCCCATAGTGTCAGAGATGGTTCTGGAGAGAAACCATTGCTGGTACCAAGGACAGGAATCTGGCCTGATGGTATGTGAATCTCTAGTGGCACATTGGTGGTCTCCATGTGGTAGGCCCACAGCCTTTGGCCTGCTAGATACAAGCTGAGAAACGTTTACCAATTACGGGGCAGTAAGCTTGAAGCCAAACTTGGATCGTTAGCCCTTGGCCAAGTCGCCAGTTAGGCCTGAATAATTTCTGTTCTGGGAGAGCCAAGATTCCACTGAGCTATAAAAGCCAAGCCAAGCCAAACTAGGGAGGGAGGGAGGGGCATAGCTTGATCCTGCTGGGTGGGTTGGACCATTCTTAGTATTGATGTGTAATGAGGGGAGGGGTGTAGGGTCCAGACCCAGATTCTCTGGATGCAGAAGTTCCTCTGTACATGGAATAGACCCTGAGGGATTGTTCCTGATCAGTGTTTGGCTTTATTTGGGGGTGTGGTACCTGTCATTACAGTTTCACATACATTATTGTTGTAAGGGGCTGCGTCTTTTACCTAGAACTTTAAAATCCCACCTTTGGCCATTGATTCTTGGTTCCGTAAAGCATCTTGCTATAATTTTATTGATCCTTAAAGGCTTTAGGAAAAAAGCTGCTGCTCTGATACAGCAAATAAAACTGCTTTGTTCGGAGGCACTTTCTAGCGCATTTAACTGGCATCTGTAACAAAGGTTTTTCCATGTTTATACTGTCTCCAGCGCAGGCAGCAGCCATCCGCAAAATGCAACCTTTGCAATAACACACGATCCATGTGCAATTATGTGCGTTCCTGCAACTTTGTTAGCCTCTCTGCAGATCATATAAAACAGCTACGTGCAATTCCCCATCTGTACCTTCAACCATTTTGTAGCTGATCAGTCATTCACTATAAAGGCCACACCGCATAAATTAAAAACTGCTCAAACCGATTGTGTAATGTTCTCTTAAGTCCATCAACATAGCATCGAATTTGAAATGACCTTCCTGAAAAGCTCTCGAATGCTAGACATTTATATACAAGTCGGTTGAACCCTGGTTCTGCGTATTAATGGTGTCAGGGCCATTGTCCGCAAAGAGCCCAGAAATACACCTGCTACAGTAATGCATGTCAGAGGGTTTACAAACAGAATGGTGCCTCTTCTCAGCACAAGTTTAGGTATGGTAATCATACTCAAGTTTAAACAGGGGCATGAATGGGGGGGGGGTTTCAAATGTCACCCTGACCTCCCCCCCCCCAAGCCATAATTCACACTGACAGAGCTGGGCTCTGGTCCCAAGGGAAAACCCAGCTGAAGGTACCTCAATAGCCTCTGCTGACAGCCTACACCACCTCCCATTGCAAGTGAAGATTCCACCAGTTAAGACAAGTTTTTCCCAGCACCTCATTTCACTCAAGTCACCTCCTGTCCAAGGCCGACGCCAAACGTCCAACCTGAGCTCCACCGTGGATTCAAGGGTGCATTTCTCACTATTTAACTCAGAATATTGGAAATTCCCTTAGGAACCCAAAGCACAGTTGGCACACATCAATTAGGGAGCAAATTAAAACCGTGACATTTTAATACACAAGGGCCCCCCCCACCCAGTTGCGTGAAGAAGCTCTTTCAAGAAATACTGACATTGTATAAAAAGTTTTAATTTCTTTAACAAAAAAAAAAAACCACAATTAACAAAGAAAATTAAAAGCTGGACACCCCCAGCAATACAATAAACAAGTTACATTTGCCAGAGTAATGATCAGGGGTTTGGGGAGGCATTAAAATAAAGGTTTAGCACCTTCAACAAACACCACCTACCTTCCATATTAAAACAAAACACAAAATAAAAAGTAGGGTGGGGGAGGGGGACTCTGCCGGTCCGGAGAATTTATCTGGACTGTTCAACTGCAAGGAGAACGGAAAGAAAAGCTGTATTAGGGCTGCTGGATCATCAAATCTGAACCACAACCAATGAATATACCCACCCATGCAGGTGCATCATCATACAAAAATCATCAGAAGAAAACTGGAAGCCTGACTTGTTCAAAAGGATTAAAGCACGACAAGCCCAGTGTTTCAGTTCGGTTCTAATGGAGGGTAACCTGTAGAAACTATGGAACTTAGACTGAAAATGAATATTTAGCCCGTCTTACTGTAGGTGGAGATGTCGATCTCTTCTGGCAATTCTGCCACGTTGACCTCAAACCGATCTTGCACTTCGTTAAGGGTCTTGGCGTCATTCTCATCAGAGACAAAGGTCACAGCCAGACCCTTTGTCCCGAACCTGCCAGCACGGGCTACCTATTCGGCAGAGGAGATACACCTGGTCAATCGCTAGTCACGGTAGCCCCAAAAAAAATAAATGCAGCTCAGGGTGTGTGACCGCCTCACCCTGTGCAAGTAGGTATCAGAGTCCTCTGGCATGTCATAGTTGAAGACAATGTTGACTCGTTCGATGTCCATCCCTCTACCAAACAAATTGGTCGCCACCAGGATCCGCCTCTGGAAGTCCTTGAACTGCTGGTACCGGGATAACCTTTTCAGAAAGGTAGAAAACAAGCAGAACGCTATGTTCCACATCTGTGAAATGCTTAAGGTCAACACATTCTTAGAGCCTGACGTTCACTCAGCAGGGGAACAGCCGTCCTAAATACGGTGCCAACTCACCTCTCCTCCTGAGCCATGCCCCTGTGGATCGCGATGGCGGGGAAGTTCTGCTCCACTAGCAGCTGGGACAGCGCCACGCACCGCTGCACCGACTTCACAAAGATCACCACCTGGGGACGGGCGGCCGCCATTACAGAGTGCCATACGGAGTCGTCAGCCGAGTTGAATATTTCGTGGGCGGCACTAAGGAGTTCAAGCAGCACCCAACCCTGGCCGCTTGGTTCTTCCAACAATTCATTCAATCCATACTATTTAAAGAGACATCCAGGCAAAGCTAACACGAGCTCCCAAAACCTCCCTTCAGGAAATCACAGACATTCCATTAGAATATTACTCCATTAATTCAAGGATGTGGCAGATATATCAAAATAGCGAGAAATAGCTCCCAAGGATGCCTGTTTTATGACAATGACTGGATGTCCCTGGTCACCTATTGGCATCTCCTCTAAATACAAGTGAAACCATTTCCTTAATGACACCATACCAGGACCATGTAATTAACACCTTGGACTGCACATCAACTCTCCTGTCCAAGGCAGTCAGGAGCAGAAGTTCTCACAGTGGGAACTAGGCGCACCCTCCACATGCCTGCCATGTTTATTTAACACCACGGCGAAGGACGATCTAACCACGGGCAACACAGTGTGCCAACACAGCATCCTGCCTCTCAGATCACATGCGAAAACTGCAAGCCACCGTGGCTCACGCCCAGCCATAACACTTCAGTTCATCAGAACGAGGATCTCAGGCCATTTCTAGAAGCCAGCTCATTCCCTACCCTTAACTACCAATTATACTAACGGCACTATTTATAAAGACAACTAAATATGGCAGTGACAGAAATAGCAGACAGAATTTTACCCCCACCAATTATGCCCTATTAAAACCCAAAAGGTCACCTCGTAAACACGCTACACAACCCAAAGAAGACGGTGCCTTGAGCACGCTATTTAACCCATCTGTGATGTTCATGTCACACCACCTCCCAAACAGTTAACCACAGGGCAGTTCAATCGGGTACCTGATTGAACTCCAGCACGTCGAGCAGGTCGAAGAGCTTGCGGTTCTTCTCGCTGTCCTTCAGCTTGCAATAGTACTGCTGTAGGCCGTGGAGGGTCAGCTTGGTCTCATCATCCACAAACACCTCCATGGGCTTAGAGAAGATGAGTCAATCATTATTTACAAGACCAAGAGATACACAGCCACCACACCAAAACTTGTTCACTTTTTGACATCAAGCGTGTTACTGGCAATTGTCTCAAAAGACTTACATCCTGCATAAACTTGCGGCAGACCGGTCGGATCTCCTTGCTGAGGGTGGCGCTGAACATCATACACTGTTTCTCGTGGGGCGTCAGCCTGAAGATGTCCTGAACATCACGCCTCATGTCTGAGGGGTGGAAAGGGATTAAGATGAGGCCCGGTGGCACACAGAAATGGATCAGAAAACTTCACTCGCAAAGAAGGACAAACGCACCCAGCTGCTCCAGCATCTTGTCGCACTCATCCAGGACAAAGTGCTTGACGTTCTTGAGGTTTAGGGTCTTGTTTCGGATGAGGGCGAGGATGCGGCCAGGGGTGCCCACCACGATATGGGGGCAGTTCTTCTTTAGGACCTCTTCATCCTTTTTGATAGACAGCCCACCAAAAAAGACGGCCACCTTGACCGTGGGCATGTACTTGGAGAAGCGCTCGTACTCCTTGCTGATCTGGAAGGCCAGCTCTCGCGTGTGGCACATCACCAGCACAGAGACCTGAGGGAAGACATGGCGCCAAACACGTGGAGATGTTAAGGGAGGGAGACCACATCTCAGGAAGACAGAAGAACCCAAATGACCCTACACCTGTTTAGGCAAACAGACCAATGGCAACGTTCTTTGACTTAAAATGAATTTCCAGATTGATAAAAAGGCTGCTTTGAAAACTAGCCACCACCAGCCAAGACTAGTCTCAACTAGCCACATCAAATTTCCAGTTGGACAATTCTGGTGCACGAATAGACTCTGCCATTCACATACTGATGAAGCTTTATGATGCATGTGCAAAGCCAGCAAGCATATTTCCAGCTATAAATAAGCAAGTAGACATTGCAACTTCTTTCCATATGCCTTTGTTCACAGTTCAAAGTCTGGCGGAAAATCAATTATAATTCTGTATTTTCGTTTTGTGTATTAAATTAGCTAAAGGTTCACCAAAAGGTGTATAATTTGGCACGATTAACAGTGGCCAGACACAGAACAAAAGACTTCATGGTCATGTTTGGCGAGCTTAATTTTTTTGGGCCACCCTAGGGTGCATGACCCCAAAAAACAAGTAGGATCAACCCTGTCTGGTCAAACTATTCCAACTATAATTATGTAATTCAAGACAGACACTTACTTGACTCAGTCATTTTTAGTGCATTCATTGAGTAGTGAAATGCAGTATGGAGGAGAAACAGCAGTGTACTGACAAGGATCAATATATACATTTTCCAAAGTCCTACCCTCCCATAAGACGAACCGTGACTTCTCTCCTCATATCACAACATGTGTACTTTATAGATCACAAATGAAACATGAAGACCGATTTATTCTTCTGCGTAGAGTCTATGCCGCAAGAAATCACATACCCTACATTGTAGCCACACACACACCACTATCGGCATCAGGCCTCAGTGTACAATCCACCCAGAAGTTTAAGTCATTAATCACAGCCTTAAGTCACACGCTCAAGATCAAGGGACGTATAGACATGCCATTCGTCCGAAGACCCTCGCACCATCAAACATCAGGCCAGTACATCAAATCTCAACAACCAGGTCTCACAAGAACTACATTCATTTTGCCATGACTGATTTCCTGACTACACCTGCCCCCCCCCCGCTACCACCAGGAGGTTTTGACCACACACAAAGAGCTGCTACTTATGCCTGCACAGCTAGGGTAAGGTCACATGGCCAACAGGAAATACAAGAAACCAATAATCAGTCACTACACAGCACACTCTCCACACTGGTACCATGCAACGCAGACATTCCACCAACACCTAGCGACAAACACTCACCTGGCCATCCACGGGCTCGATCTGCTGCAGGGTGGCGAGCACAAACACTGCCGTCTTGCCCATGCCAGACTTGGCCTGGCACAGGATGTCCATGCCCAGAATAGCCTGAGGGATGCACTCGTGCTGGACTGAAATTAATCGGTGCATAAGGTTAGGAGGCTGCTTCATTCAGCAAGAGACCACACCCCCCACACCCAGTCAAAGCCAGTGAAGGGCAGTAGACACTGGAACCTGTATAACAAGCACTCTGCCGCTCCATCCTCATGCCTTCCACCTTTACATTTTGATGACATATCTTTCCCTAACAAATTTACAGTAGAGGGATGGGTTACAGGTTTTTTTTTATGTTCTCTCTGGGATTAGAACCCACGTCCTTTCTTCGTTAGAACAAGACTGTACTTGAGTTACAGGAGCAATACCTTCAGATGGATGCTCAAAGCCACAGTCCACAATGGCACGCAGCAGCTCAGGCTTAAGCAGGAAGTCTCGGAAGCCAGAGCTGTGGATGGAGACATAGGAGCCTTTCACCTCCTTCTTCCCTGTGGAGGCTGCGCTCTCCGGGGCTGCCTGTGGCTCCTCGTCCTCCTCATAGTCCAACAACTCGTTGTCGACATCGTTCTCGGCCATGCTATTGAAGACAACACTGTCGTTAATCAACTTTTCCCTCACATGGCATATAATTATCGGAAGAATTGTTTCCACATCGGCACATTAAGGACTGTAAATACCTGCTTTCTTTAAACCAGCAAATGTAAACATGCAATAATATTTCAAATGTCAGCACTATAAAAACACACAATGGTTGAGTCACGAATTGCAGGCATACGTAGGCAGATATTCATTGTGTGCGTAAACATGTCGGACGGCTTACGTGGAATTCCACTCCCAAACCGGCACATCTTTATTATAATCATTTACAAACGCTTTAATGAAGCCTCTAATAGGCTACTGATAGCAAAATGCCACGGCAGGATAGAGTAATACGTGCTAGTTGAGCACAAGCGAAACGAACGCGGTATAGCTAATGACAGTTAAATTATGTTGTTAGGGTAGAATCATTAAATGTAGATTAAAATAACTCAATCGCCAAAATTAGAATTGAACTGTAAAGACCCCTATCGCCTCCAGAAAAGGATCTGTAAGGATGTGCCATTCCGGTTACATCGTCAGGAGAAGAGGACTCCAGGCACCGGTAGGCAAGGAAACTAGGCCATAATCCGGCCACAGTCTGTTTTGGCGGAAAAGGCAACTTCACACATTAGCAGTCGCCGGGCTATTCTGTGAGAAAATTCGACAACGCTTCCACAACTTCCATCTTAATATGACAGTTAATTTGACCAAATAATAGAAAATAGACTACCCTCTAAGGTTCCAGCTGTGACACTTGTGACCATGCTGGCTGGCATAAGCGTTAGCTTACCCATACAAACAAAAGATCCTGCGTCAGTTAATTCAAAGTTCGACTCCGCATTATAACGTTAAATATTACAGTCAATCACACGAATCTACATTTTCAGTGCAGCAGTTCAAACCGTTTGGCAGCAAAAAGTACATACCACTAAATATAATTTGTAGGTTTAAGGATTGGATCGATTTAAGACCCGGATAACCATTCTATGAACATAGCATTTAGCATATTAGCCAAACCCCGCGTTCCGTTTAAAACGCACGATTTCCTAAATTGCACGCAATCGACACAATAAAAATCTTCACTTTACAACGAATAAGTATATCGTTTGTAATAAGTCTACAACTAAATAGTATCTTTGCCTCAGTCCAGCACATATCTTTCATTTGATTGCCCTTACCTTCCAGTGACGATTCAAATCCGCTCCGACAATGCTACAACCCACATGGGCAGGCCTCAAGTTTATACTAGTTTCCGGGGCTGCCACCTCGAAATATGTATTGCTTCCATTGGCTAATTTGGAAGCCAATCTTGACAAAGTTTTATTATCCTTATTGTGAATGGTCCTTTAGCATGCCAATCAAAAGAATAGCGTCGAAAAAGTAGGTGGGCTTTACCTTACCCGCTCGGAAGTAGAACTGACGACATAGCTTTACTTAATAAATGAAACGCTTATCTAAGTGGCGGAGTATAGTACGGTACGGGGTTATCTTACTGTCATGCAACTATCAATAGAGAGAAAACAAGAAATATATTTCATAGATCCGTACGGCACATTAGATGCTATCTAACACAAAACTCATAACATTATGATTCTCAAAATATATCACAGATTCAGCAGGACCTTATAATGTCTGGCTGTGGAAAGACGTTGCACTGGTAAAACTATGGGGTCTGCGATTTGATTCGGTTTAATTGCAGATGAAAAAATGCCAACAATTCTTTCAAAGCTGAGTTTGCTATGATTCTATATTGTTATATAACCGTGCGATGATGTTTCTCCTTTGATTTTAATATTTGTGATTTCTGTTTAGGTAATGAATCTTGCACGTTTAGGATGAGGTCTGTGTGAGTATTTATTCACAAGGAAATTCTCTGTATCACAGAATTTCATCTACCATCTGAAGAATAGTTTAGCGACATGTAGCTTATATTGCCCTGTATTTTACTGGAATCCTAGCCATGGATGTATTGATGGGATTGGCTTCTGCCCCCCTGCGCCAGGACTCGGCATAGGTTATTGAAAGCTCGATGGACTTAAACGAGTCAGACTGCTCAGCAGATAAACAAGAATCAGCACCCTCAGTAGATTCAACCCAGTTTTGAAAATATCTGGAATAATTGAACCAGAGAATAACAATCTCGTGACACAGCTGAGAGTCAGTTTTAATGGTTCATTGCAATAGGTTGCACATAAAGCAACAGTCTAGCCTTAATATATCTGGAGATGTTGCATGGATTTACCTCTGACCCAGCTAACTGTCCTCCAGCTTGAAGATGGTGCCCAAGGAAACCAGGCTGGTGGCTGACAGGCCTAAGTACCAGAGGTAGACATTTCAGGTCCAGAAAGTAAAAATCCAAACCAGGATTTTGTTTCAACCAACTAGTTGTGTACTCTGTGACTGTGGCTCTTTATGTTGAACTGGTCGGTTGAAACAAAATCCTGGTTTGGATTTTTACTTTCTGGACCTGAAATGTCCACCTCTGCTAAGTACAGCGTGTGCTTCAGACAAGAAAGCGGTCACAAGACTGGAAGCATCTGCCTTGTTTCTGAACAATGGTTGGTAGCCACTGGATGGGGAGCCTGAAACAGGCTGACGGTACCGAAGGTACATAGATGGATATATTCTGTGAGTTAAATCATGCCATTTTAGGAGCACTGAACATCCTGGGGTTGGGGAGTTGCTGAGGGAGGAGGGACTGACTGAGTGCAGCTGGACCCCAGGATAGGTGGCTAATGTGTAGGGTCCCACATCTGATAGCAAAATGGAAAAGAAACAAGGTTTAAAAAATTGGGAGTATAGCTCAGTCTGTCTTTGTCCGCGAACATCGAAGAGATCTTGAAGGTCTGTTGTTATCACACCCTTTGTATTATTGTTCTAGGATCAATTGTTACCTAGTGATTTGCACGTTTAGATTGGCTTTCTTGAGCCATTATTCATAGCAATAAATATTTATAATTATAAGGATCATTGCTGCCATTGTACCGAACCTATGATGAATTGAATTTAAAATCTAAAGGGATAGTCATGCAAGGAGTGGAGACAGATTGGGTGTGTGTCAGGTGTACTCTCACTGAGGAGGGAAACAAAGGCCAGGATATAAGAAGCATAACGAGTCCAACCTGAAGCTCCTGCATGTCACTTTTTGTTACCTGAAGGCTGCAGGAATTCACTACAGAGCACAAGCTTTCCAGCTGGTTCTGCAAGGAATCGACGCTGCTGAGCTATGCCGCTGCCTCCCTCAATCCAGCCATCATCCTGTATTTAGAAAGCAAAACCAAGACCTGAAGTAGTCTGGGTTATGTTTAATATCAGTAAAGAAACGCCACGTTATAATTTCAGTATTGGACCTTTGAACCCTCACCCACATCATCCCAAATTAACAGATGAAGAAATGGATATTGGCCCATCCAAGGTTCACCCATGCTTAGTGCCCCACATTGGCTCCAGCCTCCCCTCCACTCCCAAGCACGACCCTGCACTGTATTTGCAGTTCAAAGACAAAAGGGTGGAGAAAGACGTAGCCACTAGTGCCAGAATCTATGTAGTGCTTTTTATATTCAAACATATGTAAGGCTCACAGCGAACAGTTTAACTGAAAATCATGCAGTAATACATGCTCACAGCTTAATAACAAAAATCAATTGTGTTGTCACTAATACTTAGATACACAACTCCAGGTGAAAAAATACAGTAGTGTAATCTTACCTGACTTTGTGCTGTCAGGATGTAATCCAGCAGATGCCTGTCTGGTCCCATCTGCAAAGCCTTTAAATCCTCGCTCCACACTTTTGTAAATGCGCGATGCAGTGCACA
>JAABNX020000106.1:8044184-8057382 GCA_015163995.2 Mormyrus lacerda | reverse complement strand
AGAGAGAGAGAGAGAGAGAGAGAGAGAGAGAGAGAGAGAGAGAGAGAGAGAGATGAGGAGAATAAACCAAGACTATGCTGAGAATGAGATGAGCGGGTCAGTGAAAAGGGGAAGGGATGTATGCAGGACACACACAGGGCTGTGTGTTCAGTGCATCAGGGAAAAAAAACTTTATTCAGAGGGTATATATTCATTTTAAGTGAAATAAGTAATAAATATAGATGGTGCGATTGAACTTGCTATTTATATTTATTGACAACTGCACTACTAGCTATAAATCGGTCTTTTGTACGTAAAGTTAATTTTCTTTATATATAGATGGACAGAATTAAAGCAGACAAATCGCAGTGCTCTGCCGCTACACAGCACCTCAACTACAAGCGGCCGGTCAGGATAGGAGACGCAATGGGGGCCAGCAGATCGTTCAACCGGGCCTTTGCAAGCTCACCGGTACGTTTCATACCTCAGATGAGAGAGAGGGAGTGTGTGAGAGAGAGAGAGAGAGTGAGACAGGCAGAGAGGGCGCGATGGCAGGGGGGAGGTAGGATGGTTGGAATGATACCTGCACGCTGGGAAGGGGCTGGAGCAGGACTGAGCTGGATCACGATGACTGGACACAGGGGAGAGAAAACACACACGCAACATTACTATACCGTACATGGCGGAGAGTTACTTGGCGCGACCGCACGCGCATCACAGCTCTATGCACCTACATCACTGTGCGGGACACCTGCCGCACACACATGCGCACGGCCAAACTTGCCAGCTTCTTTATACTCCTCGCCTGAAATCTCACAGATCCGCCAGCGATGTTAATGACAGGCCGAGCGACGAGGCAACACTGTGCTGGCTGCCACGCCGCTGCCCGCAATAACTGCATTCACCGTGATCGGTGCCGGGCCGACAGATGCAATAAAAACAGCTTTTGTAAAAGCATCCCACATCCATGAACGTATACAACAGATTCCAACCCAGTTTTCCGAATTCTGTCTTTAAAACCGTGCTTGTCTCAATGAGACAAGAGTTGGTCTCTCCATTACTGAACGTTGTCTTGGAAGAAACTTAATTAGCTAAGCTTATACAAAACACACATATGCACATACATTCAATAAACTATTCCTCAGCCAATAAAGAAATGACAGTTGTCGTGAATATGACACGCTGCAGACAGCACCATGTGAGATAAAGCCCGTCCGCAGTCCGACCACCTGGCTAAAATGTGAACTGTCCATCTTGCAGGATTCCCTCACACCTGATGTCACACTGGCTCAGCAGCTGAAAGGTCAGCATCTGACATTAAACATACTTGAAACCTGTATCAATTTAACGTGGATGGAGGTTTTATCGCGGCTCATTTCAGCCGCCGGGTTCCCACAAGCTGTCTTCAAAGTACCTCACAGAGAATGTTTCAAAACAGATACAGAGAATACACGAAGCAAAAACTGAAGATTACTTGAAAAGGGTAAAACCTCGACGTCGGGATGAATTTCAACAGTCTTAAACTGCAGCACGTTTTTAAAGAAGCCATGAATTTTGACAGCCGTGGGCCAGATAAGTGCAAGATTAGTGGTTAGAAGATGGATGGATTTGACATTTACCCAGTGATGTACATTAACTAGGGACTAGAAGACATTCATTATGGAGGAACTGATTGAATCAAGTGTGATTTTATGATTTTCCTTCAACATATTGATAAAATGTATATTACAGCAAAATGTGCGCTACATGAAATGGGAATGCAAATTGCTATACATTCATTCATTCTCCAACCCGCTTCATCCTATTGGGTCACGGGGGGTCCAGAGCCTATCCCGGAAGCAACAGGCACGAGGCAGGGAACAACCCCGGACAGGGGGCCAGCCCATCGCAGGGCAGACTCACACACTGTTACCATTCACTCACACATGCACACCTACGGGCAATTTATTAACTCCAATTAGCCTCCGCATGTCTTTGGACTGTGGGGGGAAACCGGAGTACCTGGAGGAAACCCCACGCCGACACAGGGAGAACATGCAAACTCCACACACATGTAACCCAGGCGGAGACTCGAACCTGGGTCTGAGGTGTGAGGCAACAGTGCTAACCACTGCACCACCATGTCGCCCCCAATTCCTATACTCTCATTTACAATATAAAATGCACTATTCCCCAAAAAGAAAATGCCATTTATTCATAATTATACTGCAAGTCATATATACAGGGAGAATTTCAGAAAAATACTTCTACCAGCAGATTGAATGGTAGAATTAGACCAAAACATAAAACCATTATACAAACACTATCATACTCAAGAAGACAATCACCTTCAACGACAAAAACCAAAAATGGGAAAATAATGCACTACAGTATCTGACAAATTTGTCACAAAGCAGTCAAATGGCAAGTGGCATCTCACAACAAGCCATAGAGAACCAAGGCGGAATTTAAATATTGAGAAGCAGAGTTCAACATCCATTCAGCACACAGCCAAGCAGAGTACTTCATCACAGGTATACATACGGGGACAACTTATGCACACCAACTCAGAGACATTGTTCAATTCCATGAACGATATACAGACTATGAAAAGTCATACATTTCTATAATGATAAAATATTGCATAAGATAATCGTGCATTAGGGTAAAGGGCATCATACAGGAGAAATGCTCTGGTCATCAGGTTATCCGAGACATGGTTACAGTCATAATCATGTCTAGTTGCTCCGCTCTCTTCACACATTACACTGAAGGCGACCGTAAGACGTCAGATTTTGCCCAGCCTGACAAATACTTTCTTTCCTTTACGCAGAAGACCAACAGAGTTGGACATTTAATCCGCGAGGTCCAACAGCGGGCAGCTCAAAAACCGGCCGCTCGGTACATGACAGGACAGGGCCCGCAGGTGAACAAGCCTCGGAGTCCTCGGAGACTGGCGCCCATGATCACAGACACAGGGAATCATCCCCGGGCCGGAGCCGCCAGCCAAGCCGTCCCTGCCTAAGCGTGTCCCCTGTCAAACACCCCGTTGCTTCCTTACCAACAAGGCGACACACACGGTCGGGGAAGAAACACAGGGCATAGGGACCACAGCCGGGTCCATATATAACCGAGCTGCATATTGTGCCTTATGGCAAACGGAGACCCGATGAGCTACAAACCGCCCCGCAGACTGACCGACGGACAGATGGGGCCTGCTAATGCTGGCTAACTAACCCGACAGCAGAGCTCCTAAGCAGAACAGCGCTCTGTAATGGGCGAGTCACAGCAAAGCGCCCCCCAAGCGGCCCTTCGTGTGCGTTCAGTAACATCCGCGATGCTTTGGAGGACAAGGCTGCCGATAAAGAAGCCGAGCTCAGGTTTGTTTATATGTAGCTGGCTGGCCAACGATGTCTCAATTACACTCCCCCTCCGTCCCCTTCCCTCCCCTCCCTCTCGGCAAGTCCTTTTCTCGGCTGTCCGCGATCTTCCTCGGGGACTCGCTTCATTCCTCTGTCCCGGACACTTACTTGGCCTTGGGCGCGAACGCTGAGGACTCATGTCGATGTTAAGGTCGATACGTCGGCGGGCCTCCTTATTCTCCTGTTTCAGTTTCTCCTCGATCCGGGAGAGTCTCTGTTCTAGCGACGACATCTTGAAAAACTACGGACCATGGAGTACTGCGCCTACTGCGTCTAGCGTCGCAAGCGGACGACGGAAGCGTTGCATTGGCTGAGGCATGTCGGGATATTGGAGGACCGGGGCTTCGCTGTAATACCATAGAAACAACCGCGAGCTGAAAAGCCCCTGCCAGTAGGTCATATGATGTAGCGTGATGGTAATGCCGTTCTGTATGTAAGGCTATAGAAACATTAATTAACGAAGTTATTGATTCCTGATTTATGGAATAATAGTAATAAGATTTTGATCTATTTAGATGAATTTTTAATGAAAAAGATTGTTTTAATTACCACTAAAATCTCCTTATTAGTTGGTTATTGTCTCTCAATGTTCGCCATTTCTCTGGTGCTGGATCCATGGCTTCTTATCTTAACTGGCAGGAAACAGGACGTGTAGACAAGTAACTACATTTCACATCCCATCTTCCTCAGCACTGGTGCCCCACAAGGATGTGTTCTCTCTCTCCTGCTTTACTTCTTCTACACCAATGACTGTATCTCACAATATAAATCTGTAAAACTTTGTGGATGATACCAAAAATGGGGATGAGTCCAACTACAGACAGGAAGTAAGTAGACTGGTGTCATGGTGTGATGTAATCAATTTAGACTTGAACACACGAAAAAGGTGGAAATGATCACTGACTTCCGGAAAAAAAATACCAGCACCACCTTTGGTCATACGGAACACTACTGTTAGCAGAGCTGAAATTGTCTAATTTCTGGGCACCACCATACAAGACCTCAAATAGGACACAAATATCACCTCCATCACTAAGAAGGCCCAACAATGCCTATACGTCTTGCGTCAGCTAAAGAAGTTTAAGCTGTTGCAGAAGCTCATGGCTACACAGCTGCAATAGAATCAATTATTATGTCCTTCATCTGTGTCTGGTTTGGCTCTGCAACATCTCACTCTAAGAGAAGACTACAGCATATAGTGCGACGTGCAGGGAAGATCACTGGCTGTCAGCTCCCCCCTCTTGAAGCACTACACTCATCTCAGATGAAAAAAAAGAGCCAAAAAAATGTCTGACCCTCTGCATCCTGGTCACTCCCTTTTCCAGCATCTTCCATCCCAGCAAAAGCAAAGAATAAGAGCCCTGAGCACAAGTATAAATCACCACCGGAACAGCTTCTTCCCCAAGGCCATCGCCCTTCTAAGTAAAGACTCATGAAACACTGTCATAATGGAACCACAAACTGTTCTAGCTTCATTATCATATTTAAACTAATTGAACTCATCTGCACTGTACCTAAGCTCTTTGCACATTACATCCATCCATTATCTATTTATTTATTTATATTGTCCACATGCTTGACTCAACATTGCACATCTCCTGTAAAAATAAAAATAAAAAATACTTGTATCTGTACTTTTTAGATTTGTTTATTTGTATGTGTTTTGTTTGTGTGTTACCACACGCACCAAATGAACTTCCTTGTATTTCTCTGTACTTGCCGAATAAAAAGATTCGGATTCTGATTGTTATGAAATGTATGCAAGTAGCTAGGAATACAGAAAGTTAAACAGGTATCATTTTATTTTTTTTAACGTTAATGTCAGTAATATTATTGGTGCCTTACACAATATTCAGTTTTTACAAAGGTTACCATAACCCTTATAACAAAGAACTCATTCAACGGGAAAAATGTATATAAACCGGTAGAATTCCGAGTAAGTCTTCAGGATGTAGCAGGTGAAGTGATTGTGCGTCGTTGTAGTCATTTGATTTATGTAGGGTGGGTTTACTTAATTTCACAATCCCTTTAATTAAAGTTGAAAAAATAGTGGGGACATTGCCCTTTGTTGGCCCCTCTGTTCTCAACCCAGTTCTGGATCACAATACG
The DNA here is from genome assembly GCA_015163995.2 of Mormyrus lacerda. Taxonomy (NCBI): domain Eukaryota; kingdom Metazoa; phylum Chordata; class Actinopteri; order Osteoglossiformes; family Mormyridae; genus Mormyrus; species Mormyrus lacerda. The sequence goes on along the minus strand of JAABNX020000106.1, from coordinate 8,051,893 downwards.
CACCTTTAAGTAACCCTTTTAATAGAGACAAAACTAGGACACTGAAATAACGTTGGTAGATCTCGGTCAGTCTCACATAAGAAGCATATTCTGTGTGTATATAGATATATATGCAAATTTCTGAATTCAGTAGAGTTAGCTGGGGAAAGGGGGGTCTGGGTATCTTCTCCTGAAGCTGCTACCCCCGCGACCCGAACCCCGGACAAGCGGAAGATGATGGATGGATGGATTTCTGAACGCAGTGATAGTATTTCCTTTTTCAAGCGTCGTGGTTTAGTATTTTCTTTGGAAGTAGCAGCTTTTTGATTGATTGTTCTCCGTTCATGCTGCCCTCATGTCTCCCAGGACATGAGATTGGAGGCCGTTACCCCACTTTTTGATTATGGTTTACTAATGTTTACTACCTAGGTTTAGTCACTGAACTTGAGAAACTTATACAGAAATCATTAGCTAACTGAAAGCATTGTTTCATTTAGTGAGTATTGGATGTCTGTGGTCGCAGTCTCCCAGATTTTTTTTTGTCCTTGTATCGTGTGAATTTCGTCCAGTTTCCCAACCCGACCAAATACTGTTCAAGCGCACACAAGGTGCTGGTTCATGTCAGCGTAAGAGGGCTATAATGTCACATTTCCCATCTCACCCCCCATGCTCCTAGTTTGTTGAGCAGTTCACTGTTGCTTCAAAAATGCTTCTCCTTCCATAGAGCATCCAGCAGGAACTTGTCTGCAATGGTACAGTTCAGTTACTGCAATTAATTTAAAAGTAATTACCTGAGCGTACAGCTCTATTATATTCTATATAAAGCAGGGTTGTCAACTTTGGTCAGCTGGCTGACGTGACATTTTCAAATTGAGACAAGTTTTATTACCTTGTAAATAGTCTGTAGGGTTTGCAAACTACCCCAACGCTTTTGATGTAGCTAATTTTAGGTTAATGGAATAATAGATTTGCTTTAAGCTTACCTTGCGTGCGCGTGAGAGTCAGAAAGTGTGTGTCACACTAGATGCCCGAGTTGGCAACCCTGACAGAGCACTCAACTCACCGTGCTCAGTTCGGCCTTCAGATTGCACGTGCACATTTACAATGGATTTCCTTTTTTTGGTGAACTAAGGCAGTGCAAGAGCAAGTGTGCAGGTGAGGGTGAAAAACGTGGGTTTAGTGAACCGGACAACACGGCTTCTTACTCTGCTCTGTGTTTTGTATGATTAATTACATGTCAAGCAGAGCTGGCAGTCAGGGAAGTATACACCAAAGTCCAGCCAGAACTGAAAGGAGCATTCCATCCATTACTGCTGAACTATGCACGCTGTGGCTCTGTGCATCTGGCAGTGTAACCCGTCTTGAGCCCTGTGGTGTTTATGCATTAGGTTTCTCTCTGTTTATCTGCATCGAGCAAACGTGTCTTTGGACAAGGCAGTGCATTTCACCGTCCTGTGCGTGTAGGTGACTTAGGTTCATTTAGCACTTTTCAGCAATACCTGGACGCATCATCACCAGTTAGAGCATAAGAAGGTAAACAAAACAAAAAAAAAAATAAAATAAAATCAGCCCATTGCTCTTAGTTCCAACTTGTTTTTGTATAATTCAACAAACATGAACCTTTACAGCATCATCAGTCTAATGTCCATCATAATTGTTGTTACAGTCCATTAATGTAAAACCACGTGAACAGTTAAAAATATAAAAAGCGTCCTTCATGAATGCACTAGACTCCTAGTGTGGTCGGGAGTGGAGGGTCCAGTGGTTCCCAAATCCTCTTTGAATGAGGGCTGCATCTGCAAGCAGCAAAGCGCCACATGGGCAACAACAACAACTAGAGTTCTCAGCTATATGAAAAGACTAAAACGTGTCACAGGGACCATCCCTGTCGTTCTGGCCCTTTACCTCAAGGGCCAACTGGCCGCTTTTTTGACCACCGCACTTCACATTAAAACTGGCTGTGCCTCTGGGTTGGCAGGTTTGAGAACCACTGCTCTGGATGAGAAGATCCACCCCTCCACCCCAATCGAAAACATATTCTTCAGGACCTTCAGGAAATTTAAGGCTTCAGTGGGTGTGCACACCCATCCCCCCCCCCCCTTCCTGACATTTGTGTGTGTCACAGTATAAACAAAGGTCTGTCCTTCCCACTGTGGGCTCTCCCCCCCCCCCCTGAGGCACTACACAGCCGGGCTACAGGGCTTTGGGTCTTACTACACAGGCATGGGGGCAAAGCGGACCTGGGAACATACCGAGCTGTTAATGAGGCTGGGGAAGAGTCCAGGGGGGAAACTACATGTCACAGGAGGCAGAAAGGGGGGAGAAGACCGGACTGAAAGCGACTGTAAATTGTGTAAAAAACAAAAAGATTTCTGGGTGGTGTCTTGGAGCAAGCCCCCGTCAGCTGTACCTCCTTCAGAAAATGCTACCTCCTCAATTGTGGAATGGTCACCACTCTGTGTAACAGACAAACGTAGTCACAGTATGGGACAGACTGGAAAAACAGACATAAAATCTTCACCAATTCCCTCTTCCTCTCACCTACCCTAGATAAAGACATTCATTCATAACACCCCCCATGTCACAGTGTGGAAAACAGGACAAGTGACAGATCCCCCCTCCCTCAATGCTTTGTTTTCTCAGTCGAGGAAAAATAGGACTCCTGACCATCCCTGTGTCCCAGTAATATATGTACAGATTGGTCTACCCGCCTCCCTCCCCCCTCCTCCTCCGTTTTAGGCCTCAGCAGAGATCAGAGACGTAGTCAAAGTCGCGGAAGTTGTCCTGGTCCTTGCGGGATAGAAGGCGGGGCTCCCGAGGTGGGGTGAGAGTCGGCAGCTCAAGAGTGAACTCATCATCGAAGTTACTGACGTCCTCTTTGTCCCTGATGGACGGCACGAAGGGCGGCGGTAGCTTCCTCTTCAGCAAGGCCTCCCAGTCCAGGCCCTGCAGGCGAAGAGCGGGGCACTTAACACACAGCCGATTACCCGGAGTCACATGATCTTGTGAGAGCCAAAGACACAGCTGCAGTGTGTGCAGGCCAGCAGGCGGGTGCATGCTCAGTATGCAGTTACGGTGCAGTGTTTACCCGTATGCCTGATGGCGACACCGTACACGGAGGCAGGCAGCTCCAAGAAAAGGCGAGCATGGCAAAACACGCAACTATAAAGCACAAAGGTGACCTAAGTAAGGAGCCTAGAGAGATCTGGCACGTAAGGAGAACAAGAAATGAAACCCAGAAAGCAGAGAGCATAACGGAGAGGCTGGAGCCTGTTAATCACTGGGTTTGACATACTGTAGTGCAGTGTTCCTCAGATCTCTGCATGATTAAAGGGCTCGGTGGGCTGTCAGTCACCTGAATCAGGTGTGCTGCTGATGGAATGTAACAAACATGCGGATTGGCTGCAGGTAGCCAAAGAGGCTTTTGGAAGAGGAAATCAGAGAGAGCTAGATAGAGGGCCAAGCTGGAGATGAGGGCGGCAAGACCCTGGTGTCTCACCTTGAAGAATGGCTGCTTCTTGACATCTTCGGCGTCCTTCTCACTAGAGCCGAGGCGTCTCTCCGGATTCCTTCTTAACAGCTGTGGTGGGTAAGAGAGCGAGGACGGCTCAGAGGAGGGGTCCTGCCAGGGGGAAGGAGCTGAACCAGGAACCCATAAGCCACTGCACAGGCTGGGCCCGTTTGTTTTTGTCTGTGCGCTTCCCTGGTTAAAGATTGCTACGGTTACACCTACAGGAATGACTATTGAGAAGGCAACCATTTGTCACACATTTTAGATAAAAGATTCTGTAGATAATTTACAGACTATGGCCTGGCCACGCTATTCTACGTATATAATTGTCTACTTCCATAACTAAAAACTAATTAAGTTCAACTAAAGACACACATTATCTCACTGTGACATCACAAAAGCCCCCTGGTAGTACTGAGAATATCTGAGAACAGCTATTTTTTGGTAGCTAAAAGCCTCTGGGGTGACTGTAAAAACTTCCAGGAACAATCTTCCTTAATTTCATGAAGGTGGTGGAAGCATGTAACCTAGTATGAATAAACGGGAAAAATAAAAAGCTCTAAGGATGCTATCACAAACAACAATTTGTTCCCCTTTCAAAAAGACAAAAAAAAACAAAAAAACAACACTGTCCACTAAAATATCACTCGTATACACTGGATCATGGCCCTGCTCTGGAACCTGTCACAGGCACGAAGGATGGAGGTGTTGATAGCAGAATATTTGCTCAATCTTGCTTTATTTCTGACAGCTGCTCTGAAGGACGCCGGCACTGATCGCACACAACCTTTTATGGAAAAATTCTAATCCAACTATATACGGCTGTCAAACCATGCTAGCTACTGAATTCCTGTCCTAGCCCCCTCCCCCCTCATTTTCAGAGGCTTCCTCAGCTACAGCTAAATGACCTTCTGACCAGTAATGGACCCCATTAGGACAGGGCTACATTCCTGACAGTGCAGACAGGTTTGCTCAAAAAGATGATACCATGATGTTACAATCTCACAACCATTTCCAGATGGACCCAAAGTCACTGAACGTGCCTGAACTATACAGTCTCAAGAATACCTGACGTGGATAATTAGAAGGTCAGTGGGCCGTTCAACAGCAGAAACTGGCTGCGCTGTTGGTCAGACAGGGGGAAGTGGCGGCTTAATGGTTAGGGAAGCGCACTAGTAATTGAAAGATTGCAACAGCAAGGCACCACTGAGGTACCCTGAGCAAGGTACCGCCCCCAAGCACTGCTCCCCGGGTGCTGAATTAGCTGCCCTCTGCTATGTCACATATGGGTTAAATGCAATGGATGCACCTCATTGTTGCGCAGTGTGCTGTGGCGTGTCAACAATGACCACTGATCACCTAGGTGCCTGATGGCCAGGGTTCACCCAGGAGTAGTTCTGATTTATTGCCTCAAGGAGACACACACAATCACACAACATACCCGTCTCATCAGGCTAATAGCCTCTGTGGAGAGGAATCGGGGATAGCGGACTTCATCATTCACGATGCTGTCGAACACCTCCTCCTCATCGTCACCTGGGAAAGGGGACTGCCAGCAGAACAGACGCACAGACGCATGGATAGGGAAAACGGTGTGAAGAAGCACTATATGCCAGACACGCTTGCTCATAATCACACTTACTGCATGAAAAAAGGAAGAAAAAAAAAAAAAAAAAAAAAAAAAACACTGTCTCACCTCGCCAACCAGCATTTCGTACACCAGCACACCCAGTCCCCACCAGTCCACAGCTCTGGTGTATGATGTGTCCGTCAACACCTCTGGTGCCAGGAATTCCGGTGTGCCACAGAAGGTGCTGGTCCTATCGCCAAATCCCATCCCTGAAGGCGGCAGGATAACAGAGATTACAGACTGACTCTGCCACACGCCTGTTCCTCTGCGAGGTAGACACCTACGCACCCTCTTTACAGAGGCCGAAGTCTGCGATCTTTACGTATCCTTCCATGTCCAACAGCAAATTGTCCAACTTAAGGTCCCTGTGGGAGACAGCAATTAATGTGGGGGACAGAGAGCATGAGAAAGGAGATCAAAGGAGAGTGCGGCAGGGTCACAGCTCACCGATAAACGATCTTGTGGTCGTGGAGAAACTGCAAGCCGAGAACTACACAGGCAGCATAGAACCTACGGACATACAGAGATGCGTACGGTAAGGGCGGGCTCCCTGACGGAAAGAGACAGAGACACTTGCAGGCGCAGAGTCACGCACATGGCACGGGGCTCGCTGAAGACGTCGGCGTGGATGTGCATCATTAGGTCGCCCCCGGCCGTGTACTCCATGACGAAGCACACATGCTCCGGCGTTTGGAAGCACGCAAACAGATTGACCAGGAAGGGGTGCCTGGAACTGTTGACCGTCTCAAAGATCCGCTTCTCACACATGAGACTGAGGTGGGAGGGGGGCAGACAAATGAAAGAGGGATTCAAAGGGGATTCAGGTAAGTTATCAAATGTCAGTGGACAAGCATGTGTATAAACACCCAGTTTCACTCACACATCCTATGATGTCACATGGCAATAATGCAGCCCCCCCTACTGGTTTCCACGGTGATAGGTCATACCTCTCCACCTCATCCCGGGCCACAATGTCTCCCTTCTTCAAGGCCTTGATGGCGTACAAGGTACCTGTCTCTTTGTACTCAGACAGCAGCACCTGAAGAACACATGGATGAGTGGGAGGGTATATAAGGCTGTGTGAAGTGGGGAGTGGGGGGGTGACGGCAAGAGGATGGGTGAAGTGGGGGCACTAACCTTTCCAAAGTGTCCCCTGCCCAGCACTGCGACCAGCCGGAAGCTCTGAAGGGACAGGGGATCACTCTTCTGTTTACTGAGCAAAGAGAAAGAGGTTCATCATTAGTCAAGCCAGCACTGCACACTGTACTGCTATCTGTAGAAATGTTTGACTGCTTCTCATCTATGGCCTTGTAACTGTAATCAAGGGACACAACTACCACCCAAGACTGTTGCAATTACAGCCCTGAGGCCATTACGCTTCTCTTTCATATTACACGGTGCTCTCTCTGGAATTAACTGTTGTTGCATCCAAGGTATAACCTGCCTCACGTCCTGTGCTTCCCGCAATTGCCTTCAGGTCGCCGAGACCCAAACTGGATGAGCAGTTAGTGAAAATGGATGGACACTGCTTTCTGGATTAAGCGGTTTGAAACTGTGTGCTGAATAGCAAACCTAAGCAATCATTTGTCCAGAGGTCCTGATCAGGGCCTCCAATGTGCCATCAAAATAAGTAGAGGTGCTTGGCAAGCTTACAATTCCTATACTTTCCCCATGCATTCATCCAGGTCCTTATGCTAATGCAATTCATGGTATGATTCCGCAGCATTACCGCCTGCGCTGTGAATTGCAACCTGCATTTAGTACATTTGTCAAACGTCACTCAGATCTGCAAAGGGACAGTGAGCCGTTTGTCTCATTTCATTCGATCCGTGGCTGCACGCCACACAGATGGGAAAGAAAAGAACAAAACACAAAATCCTGAAGCCCACATTACACAAAAAGTGACAAACCTCAGAAATTAAAACTTGTTCTACAGCATAAATATTTTAAAAATGCTCTGAACTAAACCGTAGATCTCTAAGCCCATATTGTATAGCTGTCATGAAGCACCTGTCATTATTAACCTTGTGTTTGGACTCTCATCACATTAGTAACAACAATTTTTAATTCATAAATTATTCAGGCTAAATAAAAAAAAAAAAAAGGAAAAAACTGAACAAAAACGGACTGCCTTTGAAGTCTTCTCTTGTGGTTTGTAAGGCTGATGCACTTCGACAATAAAAGCACAGAGGCTCACTATCGTACCACCTGCAGCACCTGTAAATCCCACGGTGTGAGAGCATGTGCGCGCCCACGTGCCTGTACCTCTGCTGGGAGCTCTGGGAGGGGGTTCTTTGGGGGCGCTGAGGGGCCAGGTCTGGGGGGCTGAAGGGCTCGATCACCGGCAGCCGCTCCTGGGAGGGGTACAGGCAGATGGGATGGCTTGTTTAATGTGTGCCAATGAATCGACCTTGAAGAGTCACAGTCAGACATACAGACCCACGTGTACATAGAGGCACATTTTTTTTATTATTCTGCTCCCACATGCTGCCTGCCCCCCCCCCCATCTTTCAGGTTCCTGGTAATGCATTTTCACAATAATTAATCCTGTAATCCTGGAGCCACACTGACCGCACCATCTGCCAGCTC
>JAABNX020000106.1:8031062-8044084 GCA_015163995.2 Mormyrus lacerda | reverse complement strand
CCCCCCCCCATCGCTCACTCCATGGAAAAAATAAACACCCCTCCCCCCACTGCAGATCATTCTAAGCTTATGGCCACAAACCTGGTAACCACACTACCTTCTAAACAACGCTCTGCGAGTGGAACTGGAGCTAATTAGCGTCGCCTCACTCACTTCACATTCTCTGCTTCACCCTATTTACTGCCATCCCATCAGTCCATGTGGCTCAGGTTCTGCACCCGAACTCCTCCACGAGACTAATCCTCCCCTCAGATAGCTCAGATTACAGGTTTGGGAGCCTCTGCAGGGTCATTTTGCTCAGTCACGTGATGGCTGGGTTCCTTCTTACTTCTGGCTGACACCATTCAAATGTTCGACTGCAAGAATCTGTGTTTCATGGGTCTCTTGGCTCCATTTTATCTCATCACCCCCCTCCCAACCCACCCCCATTCCTCCCCATCTGCCTCTCACCGGGGTGTGGGTGTCCATGTCCTTCTTTATGTCAGGCTTCTGTGGCGTGTCACACTCCAGATTCAGCTTATCCATGGATATCTCCCTGAGACACACAGATGGTATCCATCATCACGATTGTTATCAGTGTGTGTGATTATTACCGTCTGTGAGGATTTGTATTTGCCGGGGGTCACACAGTAAACGAACATGCAGTCTCTGGATGGTTTTACATTCAAGGGGATTCACACACATTCACACCAGCAGGCTACACTGAGTAAATGGCCCGTACCCAGTGCTGTGAGAGTGTGCGTTGGGACTGTAGGTGCCTGTGTTGTTCATCGTGGGAATGGCGTTCTTCAGCAGCCGCACCCAGGTGCTGATGTCCACGTTCACTGGTCGACTGTGCAGGATGCCCTTGCCTGTACGACGCACATGAACACACAGTGAAGCGCTGCCTGCACTAGCCTAATTCAAAAGCTTCCAAGTACAGGCATTACTGGGGCCACCAGATGGCGCTAAGGTTCTCAGGGCAAAGACAGACTGGCATAGCCATTGTAGACAGAATGAATGGCCCTTAGCAAGGACTGGTTGTGCTTTACTCTGGCCGTTTATGGGGCAGCCTGAACAGGATGGCCGCCTCTCTCTGTGCAACTTTGAAGGTGCTGCTGTGATATTTAGGTGCAGTCCCTGTGGAGCTGACGGGGTTTGCATCCCGACTGGCACAGACCCTGCCCACGTCGGGGAGACACACATCTCATGGCCCTCTGATCTCGGGTCACCGAAGAACAGCTCTGATCGAGAGGCTCTCAAGTCTCACCCTGCTGCTTGGAGAAGATCTTCTTCTGTCTTTGGAGGCGAGGGACACGATCTATGATGGGGTTGAAGAAGGTGACCTGGAAAACATGTCACACACGTCACACGGGCACTGTCCTCCACCTGTGCGTGCGACGCCTGGTGCGTGTGTGCAGGTGCTACAGCCAGATCGGTGGTGAACTTATTGCCTGATAGCCATCCCTACGACTAGCCAGCAGACATTTCATATATAGACACACACACATTTTTTCCCTTAAATCTGTAAGGAAGCTGCTATAACATAGAACAAGGTCTGACAAAATAATTTAGCCATTCAATAAACACATTTGTTTATCAGTGCAGCGGCTCTGTTTGGCTGTCGACTCCTAGGCTGGCCTGTGGCCGACGTACAAAACAATGAACTTGAGCGACCTCTGGTTCACAGAAGGAGCGTCGGTGGTTTCCCTCCCATGGGTTGCTGTTATTTAACCTTTATTGCACGATTCACAAATACATCAGTGATATCAGTAAGCAGATGATACAGCTACACGTCTCTACAGGCAGATGCTCAGAAGTCTATTAGCTGTTTGGATCAATGACATCACTGCATGGATGTCTCAGATCTTTCTACAGCTCTAAGATAAGACAAAAATTCGTATAACGAGTAGTGAAGCTGAAAGACCTGGTTAAAATTGTGGGCGTCACATAATCATAAACTTTAAGGATAGTCTATTTCCATTTACGGAATTCTGCCAAGATCTGTGATACACTCTCCGCTGTCGAAAAGCTAACGCCAAACACTGTGCCAGCAAGGTGGAACTGCTGCACTGCTGCTCTCAGGCCCACCTGAGAGCACGATGAGTTCAGAACCCTGCTGCTACAATACTGACATGTATCAGCTACGGGGATTTCACCAGCCCTCGAAATTCTCCAACAGTTAATATTATTTTTAGGACTAAATTTAAAATTCTTCTGACAGTTTTCAGGTTTCCGCATGGGCCAGCTCCCTCACAGTGATTTGCTTTTGAGATACGTTGGGGAAGATGGTGGCGCAGGAGGTAGTGCTATTGTCCTGCAACCAGAAGGTTGCAGGTTTGAGCCCTGATTCCTCCTGACCCCATCAAAGTGTCCTTGAGCAAGACACTGAACCCCTAATTGCTCCCGGTGAGCAGGTTGGTGCCTTGCATGGCAGCCTCTGCCACCGGTGTGTGAATGGGTGAATGTGAGGCATGAATTGTAAAGCGCTTTGAGTACTTGTAGAAGTAGAAAAGCGCCATATAAATGCAGTCCATTTACAATGCAGTCCATTTATATGTTCCATCTAGAAGGCTTAGTTCCAGTAGCAACCTGTGGGTAGTCCTCCTGATCTGTTCAAAATTTGGGCAATCAGCCTTTACTCACCATAGCACCATGCTATAGAATTTTCTCTCAGTTCATCATAAAAACATCAATGCACACAGTGGATGCAATCAGCTTCTGTTCTCAATTTGAGTATCTTTACTGCATTTTCTCGACAAAATCTAGTTTTGGTATTTGTGCTGGGTTTTTTTTTTTTTTGCAATTTTATGTCCTTTTGTGCGTTTAATTGTGTTTTTTTCCATCATTTGTGTTTTTATGCACCTTGTTTTTTATTCCTTCTTTAAAGCACTTTATATGCTGTATAACAGAAAAGTGGTACATAAATAAAACTATTACTGTTACCACACATTAGAGGCACTGCCACTGCACGCGTCACTGGATGCCATCATGCACACAGGTACAAGAACTTCTTAGTGTGTCTCCCAAATCCCATAACATGCTTTCCCTAATTTAATTAAATCAATAAAATGGTTGACATTAGCAGCATACGTTTTTTTTGTGTGTTAATCTAATTGTAATGTTTATGCTAAGTTTTATTATATTATTGATCTGTTTACAGAAGTTTGCACAATGAAAGAACGAAATGTTAAATACAGATCAAAGAAAAACCAGCAGATCTTTTGCAGAATAAGAAGCATAAAATATAAATGATTACATATTCTCAGGTTTTAATGAAAATGAGTGATATGGAACATCAACTATGTGTGTGTGTGTGTGTGTGTGTGTGTGTCGCTCTACCTCAGCCAGCAGTTGCCCCTGCGGCTCCAGGTCCAGCTGGACCTGGTGCTTCTGGTTGTCCAGGAAGTCCTCCAGCTTCAGGTACTTGAGGGCGCACAGGGAGCGGTAGTCCTTCCAGTACACGGCGATCTCCATCTCCCTAGACTGTAGGACACAGCAGGCGTCACATTACTCAGGTTACGGCACAGCGACACGCACAGCGGCATCAGGCATCTGCTAGGCGCCTGCTGCTGTCTCCAGCAAGTGACAGCCAGCATTACGCGGCGAGAGCCTTATCTACGAGCAGCCCTCCAACATGCAGGGACAAAGCTGGGGGTTGGTGGCGGGACCGGTGCTCTAGCCACCAGAAAAACGTCACCCAGCCCCGAAACAGCACACAGGACTCTCTCTCTGCTCTCTGCTGCAGCCGCCCACTGCATGCACCATGGAGGGGATGGCGGAAAGCCTTTAGAAGCCTCTTCCTTGGAAGAGTCAATACCGCTGGGGAGCCAATGGGGTCAAATCTGTTGGGGGATCAGAGCTGGTATGGTGCCAAGGCATCACCCACTGCACAACATCATTGTCTTCTTCTGGTGGGGCCCGTCCAGCTCCCCTGCTGCCGGGGGAGCTTTGAAAAGCCCGCTTTTCAGTGGCAGCACTCTCTGAGGTATGCAATCTGGGGAACAGCCAGATCTCTGTAGGCTGGTACACCTATTACTATTCTGGTCGCTCTGATGGCTGCCATACTCAAAGAGAAGCTGTTACTGTGGCGAATTTAACTAGCTGTGGTGAACCAGCAGGGGGTAGGAAATGCCAAAATAATCTGTGGTATCTGGGGGTAAACTTCCTCTGGCTGGTGGTGAGGCCGTTCTCCTGGTACTTCAGGCAAATTTTGCTTCCATTTGGGAGACAGGCATCATCCCCAATGACACGAATACTGGACTTTTTGACCGTATCTGAAAAAGGGGAGAGGGATCGCCTAGATTGAGGAAACTACAGGGGGATAGCACTCCTCTCAGTGCGGGTAAGGTCCTTACTGGGTATATCGGTTTGTGAGTACCCTGGATCAAAGCCAAGACCTTTAATGATCTCACAGGCGTTAGCAGAGTGTCTGTCTGCGAAGACTCATCGAGAGGTTCAGTTACCTCAGCAGTGACATTCATATGAAATCAGTAGATGGACTGGGAGAGGATGGGGGGGGGGGGGGGTCATGTGGTTGATGAAAAGGGGTGTATATCGCTGTAAGAGGATGATGGTCGAAGTCTTTAAAGACTTGGTACTCCATGTTTTGCTAAGAAACCTGGATGCTATCCAGCGAGCTGAAACGAAAACTGGACACCTTTGTCTCTCTTCGAAGAATCCTTGGATGCCGCCAATTTGACTTTGTATTGAACGAGTAGTTGCTCAGGGTGTCGGAAATGAGGCGCATTACCTGCATCAATTACGGCATTACGGCCATGTGGCGCGTTTCCCTGAGGGTGATCCTACTCTCAGGATCCTCATTGCTGAGGACCCAAGGGGCTGAATCAAGCCAAGGGGACGCCACCGTAACACTTGGCTGCGGAAGAGAGATGAGCATTTCCGGAGGGTGGGACTGCACTGCATGTTGGCCCGTGGAATCTCCAACTGAGATTCCAAGGTGTTTCGTCATGCAGTGGGTATAATAATGAACTGTACCAGTGTTTGCTCCCTGACCTGACCTGACCTGACCTGGGTGCTTGGCTCGTGCTTAGGACCCCATCAAGTGTACATTAGCATTTCTCTTCCTGCAATATCACCCTGTGAACCCCAGGCTCTTATACGACACACGTGGGCTGCAAGTGACGTGAAAGGACACCCAGCTGGGGGTTGTCTGCTGCCCCACAGGGTCACTCCAGAATGTCTCACCCTCTCTAGCTCCAGAGTGAAGGTCTGGTTCCAGGCCTGCTCCCCTACGGTCTTCCAGGCAGTCTGACCCACCACGGCGTTCTCCAGCTTCAGCACTGCGCTCACTTCCGCTACGGAATACACGCACACATCACACATACATCCCTCTACCACTGAGATGTTTTACATATACACAGTACACAGACAGACGCACAGCTTACACCATACACACACTAACACATACGCACACCCTTCTGCTATGCTTTACAGTGAAGCCTGTGTACTTGTGTAAACATACAACTAGACGGTATTTACATAACACACACTCATCAGTATTTACATACACACAAACCTCCCAAACACAATGCATGCTGCTCCGTTTGTCAGCCATCTGATTCTGAACACTTCATACACGAATGTACATTAGAAACATACAGAGAGTCACACTTACAGGACAGCTCGTCTGCCTTGCTGGGCGCCTTGCCGCTAACGCTGCCACTGCGCCCGTAGAGGCCCTTGCTGCCACGCATGAAGGAGCGGCCTTCTCCGGGACTGTAGCAAGGCAACGCAACCGGCGTCCCGCGGCTCCTCCCGGGCACCACCTCAAGCAGCCCCACACAGCCCTGTAGCTGCACCTGTAATGTCCCTGAGAGACGCACAGCAGGGTGGCGAAGGACTGCTTCATTTTCATGCTAAATAACAGCCTCCCATTTGTACACTGTAGAACTGACAATAATTGTTCTTAAGTATTCCGGCTAGGACTTGCTTCTAGCAAATGACACAAAGTTGCACATGCTGTTCTGAACAATATGTTGAGTGTCAACATGCACACAGTTTAATGTCCATGAGCAGACATTCAAGCGAGACAACAACATGAGCACCATCCCCATCGAGTTCCTTGGCTGTGACAGGCTCGCTGGCACCCAAGCATGCCATGCAGAGACGGACTGATTACGATATCTAAAATGATAACTGCCCGAAGGCGGTTTTTACTGTGCAGCTGCCTTCACAGTACATTGTGAGTGTGGGGGATTCGGCACCGAATCAAAACGTACACTGCGCTGCTGAACCTAATGGTTACATATTGCTTCTCTAGTTAAAATTCCAGGGTAAAACAGTGGATATTAATTGGTTTCAAATGGGACTGCTGTCAGCTCAGCTGGCATGTCATTGGGAGATCAAGGGATGCAGCTGTAACACAAACCGATGGATGGACCAGATTTTTTAGGGGAATCTCGGAACCTGAGATGCTCTTTGCAAAGCTGACAGGCAGATTCTCCAAAGGAGGAATACAAAGGCAGTGGCTGAACTGAAGGTCTCGTGAGAAAGACACCACAACAGGTCTGATCTCATCAACCGAAAGGATGATCACATACATGGGTAAACACGCAAAGTCAGAAAGTGGTAAACCCTTGTCAAAAGAATCTGACAGGAGATTAAACGGCTCTCATTACTGTTATCAGGCAACCATAGAAGATCCTGCTCAGCTCTTTCATTTAAATCTTAAGCCATGTTAGCAAGTCATATCTGACCATAACTGACTGCACGGCTCTGTGTGCACCTCCAGGCCAGCTAGTTCCTCCCTTGAGGTAACCGCAATGCTTATTCTTCATAAGTTTCAGGATTACTTACATTACAGGATTTAATTGTTACGATATGATGAGAGCCATAGCTGAAACCTTGTCTGCCCATGCAGAACAGTGCGGCCCTCGCAGTTAAACCGACCGCTGCACATATGGATTGTTAACCTAACAACATTCCAGTATAACAACACTGTAACACAATCTCCTAAAAATAGCAAAGAGTCACAACCCATCACCCTTTTCATGAGTTTTCATGCCAAACAAACTTCAAAGCTTCGACTGAATCAATGAAGACCACTGTACCGTATCGGCTGAGCTTAGATGATGGAGCAGGGGGTTACTAAGCTACCTGTCAATGGGGAGGGCTTGCTGAGAGTGCTGTACTGGTTGTGCACATAGGGGGCGCCGTGGCGGGAGCTAAAGGCAGGGGAAGAGGCCAACACCAGCTCCTCCTTGATGAGGCAGGCCTTGGGGTGATCCTCAGGCAGCTCTGCTAGCCGCCGGTCCAGGGAGTCGCGCAGAAGGTCCAGCCGCTGGGACGACTCACTCAGACGGGACTGAGCCTGCAGCAGCGATGGGGAAAGGGAGGGGCGTGCTGAGGTTTGTCGTTTTTAAATCACCACCTGCTGCCCCCACCACAAGCTTAAGCAACACTCGCATCATCCACATGATCTATGTTCTGCCTTTACTGCACTAATTATACGATTACTAAAATTACTGGACATGAATGACGAACATACCCCTTCCGAACAAACACGATCTAATAGATGTGCAAAAGTTCACATTACTATTCCCTGCTGTCTGCTATTGGTGGCTGAATATGATGCTACCATGTTGCTGGTTTCACAAAAACCATTGGCCTTGTCCACTTAAAACTGCTTATACAGTTATCTAATTAAATGACAGCGCTGTGCACATGATCTTAGTGGTCTGCAAGGCAAGCTGCTGAAAGGACGTCTCTGCAGTGTGTTACGGCGTGACCCCTGACCTCCAATATGGCTTTCTTGTCCTGGATCTTGGAGGCACCCAGTAGGCGCTGAACGTTTTTGGCCCCTTCCGCCACGGCATGTTCCACACGGTAATGGTGTCGCAGCTCCTCGATACGCAGCTCTACGCCGCACAGGTCGGGCTTCCCTGTGGCACAGGGGCGTGTGAAGGATGGAACAGGTGACTGAGCGCCACGCATTACTGCAACGTGGGTACGATCGTTTTTGCCAGCTCGTGTGGGTACAGCACTGCAGCACTGAAAAGTCTGAATTGGGTCAATTTAGAAAAAAAATGAAAACAAGCAAGTCTAAACTAAAAACCTGACACAAAAGGGAGGTAAAAATGGGCAGATACACTGCGGCAGGATTTAAACAGTACGTTACACCAATAAGAAAAATACACAGTGAGCTATAATTCAATGAGACCCACAAGTTGTTGCACTCCTGCCTAAATGAAAGGAGACCTGTATTTACCTTATAGCATATGGGGGAGAAACAGTGTAGAGTAGGTCTACGATTACATTACATGCTACTTTTCAGAGGGTTAACACACACATTTTAAAAACTCAGCACCCACATTGCAGAACAATGAGCTTGAGATAAGAGCCAGACTAACTCAGAGCATAAAACATGTATGAACCCCGCAGATGAGTTTGCTTTACACAAAGTTGGTGACATATCTCCTAATAAGGCTACAGAGCGTTAGGGAGGGAGAACACGGGAAAGGGCGTGGGATGACCCTCGAGACGAGGCCTCAGACAGACCAGGGGGGAAAAACCCAAAAAGACAAATTCTAGGAAAATGATTTTCCAGAAATTTAAAACCTGGTGGAATCATACTGGCACACAGGTGAGAAAAGCCCATTACTGACTACTCTGTAATTGCCTTTACTCTTATGGACAATAATATTAAAATAACAACAATCAATGTCTAGCAGAAAATATTGACCGACTGCATTGTTCAAAATCTCTGACATTACAGCCTCCCCTTCCCTTAGTCTTTCTACTGCTTTGACTCCCACAGTCTAATTTCATTTTCTTAATTTTCTTCCCTCTGATTTCTTCTTTACGCCCGCCTAAGCCACGTTTGCGAAGGCCTTGCCCCCAGGCCCCTGCGCTCTGCCATTTTCAGCGCCACTGACCGACTGGCCACCTCCAACTACAGATAAATAAATCTACACGCTCTGCAGAGCTTCCAGCCAGAGGTGGCAATAGAAGCCCCCATCGCCATGGAAAGATATGAACAGGTGGTGCTGTTCTGTCTGCGTAAGGTAGCTGAGAACCGGCTGCGCCAGAGGAACGAGGCGCGAGCTGCCGTCACTGTGATTCAGAGCTGTGCAGGCGTTCCTGGATGCTGGTCAGTTTGCACCAGCAGTTCAAACGTGGCAGGGGTCAGATTTGGTGATGTACAGCAGCATTTCACAACCCGGTCCTCAGAGACTCCCAGACATTCCATTGCCAGATTGCACATTTTTTTGCGAAAAACCTGAAGACCAGGATGGAAAACACTGATGCGGAGGAAGCAGCGAAGGTCGGAGAGGAGAAGAGTAACTGCACGTTGAGAGGAAACCAGGAGCCCGAGCGGAGAGACAGACTGCATGGTTACGTTCTAGAACATTCAGAAAGAGCCTCTGTGGTTAAACCACTATAAAGAGGTTATTCAGACAAGAAAGAAACAGTCGTATGGGCCAGTCAGACAGGCTTACCTTGCACATCCTCCGTCTGCTGCTCTGTGGCCTGAACGGCCTTGCGGATCTGCATGCGAATGATGTCGATCTTTGTTTTACTGTCCTGCAGCATTTGCTGAGCCGTCTGCAGCAGCTTCTTGTCCTGAGGGGGGGAGCATACAGCGTGGGTTAATGTTTAAGTGCGGCAGGTGGGGTGAAAGCATGAAAGGTTGGGCCAGCTGGCAGAAACACAGCATCATATATTCAGCAGGCAGAGGAGAAATCATTTAAAGGAAATGGGCAGGGTGGGTGACCGGTACCTTAGTGGAGCCACTGGCATAGATGGGGATCATGTTCTCGGCTCCCTGTTTGACTTTGAGCTCAATGTTGAGCTGACGCTGCAGGGCTGCAATTCGTTCTTGGTTGGCCGATGGCTGGCTGACAGCCCCAGGGGATTGTGGGGCTTCATCTGGTGGCAGTGAAAAACCAGTGGTAGCTTTAGAATTTGCAGCATGGTGTATATTAGAACTTACATGTAAAGCCATTAACATTTCTTAACAGGAACAAGAACGGTCTGCAATAATACATTCTGCTACGTATTAAACTCTAAATATACAGAAGAAATTCCAGTTACACTCTTCTACATCTACAGCAGCTCTTGCTGCCAGTACCGGCATTTAGCCAGCCCTAACACCGCTGGTCCACATCCCCTCACCGCGGATCTCATCGGGGTGCTTGACGACGATGTGAGCGTCCAGCTCCTGCAGCTGGGTGTGCAGGCTGTCCAGGCGCTTGTTGGAGGTGCGCAGCTGGCTGTCCACCTGCACGGCGCTGCGTTTGTCGGTGGTGGCGCGCCGCAGTTTCTCGGCGCCCTCCTTGATCTTCAGCTCCTTGCGGATCTCGCGCCGGATGCGCTCCCGCTGCTCGTCCAGTCTCTGCTGCACGCAGGTGTCCGACAAGTCAGAGCTGTGGTCCAGACCCAGCTGCTCCAGCACTGACAGCCCACCTGGGTCACTCTAACGAGCCGGGGGAAGGGGGCAGGAGATGAGAGACGAGATGAGAAAGGAGATACTCGGACTCAAAAGCAGCAACAGATATAACAGCCAAGCAAAAAAAAAAAAAAAAAAGAGAGAGAGAGAGAGAGAGAGACATGCCCTGAAGACAGCCCTAGACAATGACATCAACAAGCAGAAACAAGCAAGGGAGGCAGTTGTCTTCCTCTGAGGTATCGGGGACAGAGGCAGGCCAACCTCTATGCAGGTTCTCTACTCCCGAGCCAGCAGCGTCAACAACGGTGCAGCGAACAGGCGTATATGAACCACAGGTGAAAATAAAAGCTGCTGAGATAAACCAAGGACAGGTCACCTCTTCCAGGGAGGGCCATCCTTCCCCGTGCCAGCACATGGCACCCCGGTGATGGCAGAGCAGTGTCCACGTAGTCAAGGGAGATGACAAGAGAGGGTGATCAGACAGACAGAAGGGGGGCCTCACAGCAGGCAGAAGAACAGAGGCAGTGCCGTTTGAGGATGTCCGCCAGAGCATAGGCCTCAGAAGTTTCCTGTTTCCTGTGTAACTGATGACGCGGCAACTCATGGGGGGTGGGATTATGGGGGCGGAGCACCTTCCTTATGGCACTGCTGAGCGACACAACACGGATTACCGTGTGTGTGTGTGTGTGTGTGTGTGTGTGGGGGGGGGGGGTTTCCGTGCTTTTAAAGACTGGTGCGAACAGACGTTGACTCACGTTACAGGAAGAGGGGAACAGACTCTGTTTATGATAAGGAATGAGGAGGTTGCTGGGAGATGGGGCTGGAGGTGCTTGAAAAGAGCAAATTGCTCGCTTGTGCAATTCATCTGATACACACAGGCTAAAGCAGGAGGAGAAAAGGAACCAAAACAGGAAAAAGTTTTCCTTGTAATTTGCTTTATGATGCCGAGCCTTGAAAAACTGATATGACGTCTAGTACACTACCTGTAAATCCACTTCCTGTAAAAGTCAGCATTGCTGGTTACTTATGTGGCACAAAATAACACAAAGACACATCCTATTCGGCCACATAAAAAAATCAGCACATGGCACACCAAGGCAGACTGGTTTGTTAGTGATGAGTCACACTCCCATGTGAGCCACTGAATGCGCAGTCAACAGGATGATCCAGGCAGCGACCACACCTGCCATAGTCACTTGAAACTGTCAAAACAAATGGACAGCAACTATCCAATCAGAGGCTACCAAAATAAGACCTAATAAGTATCTCTGAAGCCCTAGAAAAATTGATGGGAAGAGGATCATGAAACAGTATACCACCTTCAGGTGAGATGGAGATCGATTTACGGGTGAAGACAGCCATGCATACGGGCTGCAGCACCGTCATGCTCTCTCGGCCTGAGCCGATCACCATGGCTACAACAGAAATGTGGTCACGGGCCTGTACGGACTGTGTCAACAGAGCTTCGCGATCGGCAGGGCACAGGTGGTGAGGGAGCAACCCTCAGCTAGCCAGTGGAGAGCTGACTGAATCAGTACAGAGAGAAAGTCATGCTCCACAGTCCCATGGCTGCTGTATTCCACATGGAAGGTTATTCACGTGTCACTTAACAAATAGCAGATCGTGAACAAAACATGCCTGCTGTATTAGTAATACCATTTTAGGTGGAGATTTCCTACGGATAGATTTGTAGGCAAAGCCCAAATTGCTCTAGGGTGACATGCCGCACCCTGGTGATACACGTCACGGTCGGGAAGGTCCACAGGCAAAACGGGTAAATGCTCTGGGTATATGAACACCCCCCTCCAACCCAGCCAGTCTCACTTATGAGGCTGATGAAGCACCTACTCCTCTACAAACAAAAGTGCCCAAACTGTGCACTATGGTACAGACAAGCCAGAAACGGAAGGATAGCAGACAGGCGGAAGTGTCAAATACAGCAAATTTCTGCTTTTTTCTACACTCTTTTCCATTTCACCCTACGAACACAGGAGTAACAGCATAAAAAGTGTTGACCTTCTTGGTACTATCATTTCAATTTCTTTGTGCTTACTTCGCATATAACCTATTTTTTTAATGAAATAAAGTCCATATTAACATTTTAGGGGGAGAAAGATTTGACACTTAAAAAAACCCATACTTTCAAAAATGAATGGGTATGAGCACTGTGCACGCTCAGCCAAGATGAGAATGTTACTGAAGGAGCTGCGATGGCTGCGAGGGTGCACCATTAATGGCAAAAAATGAGAAAACTAGAGACAGAACAAGGCGATCAAGAGGGAAGCAGTCAGATGACTGGAAACAAAAGGAAAAAAGAAAATAAAACCTTGATCTTGGAGGAGAACTAGCAAAAACATATATACAAGTCCCCCTGCACCCAAAAACATTTTTGATGACAAGATCAGCAAACCGAAAGGACTCTCTGCAGAGGAAGTAGAGCAGGATGAAGAAGGTAAGCACATGAAGGAGCTGTGGGCCAGACAGACACAGGCGATCCCCCTGGGGGCCTACCACTGCCTCTGGGTCAGCGTGACTGTTGTCCTCGGCCCGCTCACCCGGACCCTCTGACACGGATCCCTCGCTGGCCATGGTCCCCCACCCCCAAATGCCCCCCCCTCCCCTTTCCCTTGTC
>JAABNX020000106.1:8002764-8030962 GCA_015163995.2 Mormyrus lacerda | reverse complement strand
CCTCCCCTTTCCCTTGTCGATGCACTCGTCCGTTGCAAAAGTGTTCCTCTCCCCCCCAAAAAAAACTCCTTATTTCCTGCTCCTAGAGTCCACAATGACCTTCCTGCTGCCCAGAGGGAGGGAATAAAAAAAAAAAAGACAGGAAAGAAATCCCCGCGAATCCTGTGATGTGTGGGGAACCAGAGCAGACCAACAGAATAGTGCACTGTGCCACACCCCACAACTTCCTGTACTTCAGCAGCTGAGAGAGAGAGAGAGAGAGAGAGAGAGAGAGTGCAAGACAGAGGGCTGAACTCAGACACATATAAACAGCAGGAGAGACAGGCAGAGCTTTTGTGAGTGAGAAATTGCGGACGCGCAACTTCCTTCCTGTCATTGGCTCTGTCTCAGAAGCAACACACTGGCAGACTCCAGCGCTCCCCCAGCCCCCCCACCCCCATCCCAGAATGGGAATTTGTGATACGTCATTAATAGTAAGGCACCACTGCCCTCCTCTCGGCTGTGCTGCGTACATGTGTACACACAGGTCATCAGCAGCACACATTGTGGGGGAGCAAATATCTGTATTTTAAGATAGATGGAGCAGGAAAGTAGCATGAGTAAAAACAAAGCAAAGCAGATGGAAAGAGGAGAGGAATTTGGCTGATAGAACCTTGAGTGTAACAAGCGGGAGCTGCTGAAGGGCCGCTGTGCTATGAAGGCCGTCATTACCATCTTATTCTAATTTCAAATTTTATTACTTGCTTGATGAACTTTTATCCAAACCAACAAAAACAGCATAAAAATCCATCACTACTGGTCATCTGCCTAAGGTATTAACCAATATCTTTAAGGTAAAGCATATTTCATAAAATTGTTAAGTCGAACATCTTCCTGGATTTGAAAATGCATCACCTTTTGCCCTCTATCCCAGTTCCTAACTCTGTACAATCATGTCCCAGTTTTGCTACTCCGCAGGGGAAATCTGTGTCACAGGCATTACAGCCTTCACAGTCCTGTGAGTTTCTAGGGAGGGATCCAGTCATGCAGCATACACACCGCCCCCCCCCCCCCCACCAGAGACTCAATCAGTCCATTTCCAGCACTGTGCAAAACTGTCCGTCACTCAGTGCCCACGTTTGCTTTATCAGCCGAATCCTTCTGTGGCGCTTTTGTGTGTCTGTCAGGCCCGGGGGAGGGGGAGGGCCCTCCCCTCCTCGTCAACAGGACAATCTCGCTTCACCCAGTGGGTTCAGGGGCTCATGATTCTTTTACCACAAGGTTGGTGCAAAGCAGTGGAAACAGGCCAGAAACACAAAAGCCCTGTGCACAAACACAAATGCACGTTACATTTTGAAAGTTCATAAGACTGAACCCTAGCAAAGGGGAAACCCAGGTAAAGAGAGCGTATTTTTTCCATGTATACATCAGCAGACATAAGTAATGAAAATAAAAACAAAAGCAAAAACAGCTTTACTTAATTCCTTCACGAAACCCCAATTCTACTCTGCCACTCGTCGCTGCACACAGCCCATGCCACATTGGTCACGGCACTGGACTCATCCGCATATTTGAGCTGCAGATGCACAATCCAGAAGTGCTGCTCCTAAACCATCACCGAGAATATTCCCAGACATAAATGAACGTAAGTATACCACATAAATCCACAACCACATGTCTGTTCTCACCGTGATGTGGGCACTTTGAAGCCCACGGATGCCCTGCAGGGAGACACATCAGCGCATTTAAAGTGGAGATGCACCGATCCGATATTTGGATTGGTATCGGCGCTGATCCAGACCTATTTGACAGATCAGGTATCGGCCACGCGTGACCGATCCACGTCCTATTACTTATTTACTTTTTGGCTCTCTCTAAAA
The DNA here is from genome assembly GCA_015163995.2 of Mormyrus lacerda. NCBI lineage: Eukaryota > Metazoa > Chordata > Actinopteri > Osteoglossiformes > Mormyridae > Mormyrus > Mormyrus lacerda. Next base: position 8,029,103 of record JAABNX020000106.1, on the reverse strand, counting down.
AGATTAGAGAAAGCTCCTATTTTGTGTTAAATCTATTTGTACAATCAATCGCATGAAAGCGATTTCCCATTTTACATGTGTTTTTTACGGCATTCAAATCGAACGCTAATGCTGCCCCTCAGTCTTATTCGCTACTCAGTGGGTGTGAGTACAATGACTTCTGCCTGCTGTGACGTCATGCACATACCCTTCGCAGTACGAGGAATGCAAGATAAGACGTGACGGGAATGTTTTACGCTTTTAACAGAAACCAGTAGTACAGCAATTTGCAATCTTTGTAAAAGGAAGTCGAGAGGTGAAAATAGCTAATAGATAATCCCACTTAAAGCGCACGCAACTGTGTGAGACAAAAAAAGGCAATGGATGATTCGGGAGTCACTAACTGTTTTGCGAACTCGCTGCAGCTTGTGATATAAGAGGGGCTGCCATCACAAAAGAGTGTAACTGAACTGATGCCAATGGGAGAAAAATTGTGTTAAAATTTTAACCATTCGCCAGTTGTGTATACTTGCTTTGAAGATATTCATATTGAACTGCAAATGCCTCAAAAAATGCGTAAAACAAGACGTACAAACGAGGTGGAACAGTATATGTATATCTGTAGTAGATATTTTTTGTCATACGTCATACATTTTTTCCTTCTGTATTTACTAGCTTCAAAAAATTTATATATAAAGTATAACAAAGTAAAAAGAGCTGTTGTATCGGAATTTGAATCGGTATTTGTTTGTTTGTCTCAGAATCGGATCGGAACTGAAAAAATGTGGATCGGCCCATCCTTACTTTAAATATGAACAATCTTATAGAAGCATACAGTGTTTTTAAAGGAAATACTATATTTACACAATTATGTGTGTATCCACCCAAAACCAAAAGTAATTATCCAATTAGAACAAGGCCACCAAAGAACCAATAGCGATTCTTACTGACAGCCAGTCAGCTGGCATATACAAACAAGTCAAACAAATGACAAGGCACCAAATGAACACATGCATCAATTCTGGCACCTTCTTTCACACACCTAAAGAGTTCTAAAAGCAGTGTCTAATAAATGCTCCTCTCCTCCAGGGGGGGCAAGCCTAGAATGTTAACCCTTAATGAAGATTTAATGGCGTGTTGACGTGGCTGAGTCTATAAATAGAGATGCCGTGTCCAATTCTGAGTTACTTTGAGGAAACTTCTTGTCACACATGTATAGATCTGTTCCCAGATCAGCTTAAAGCCACCCAGCCATAATGTAGCTATCACAATCACCATCTGATCTAAAGGCTGACACAAATAAAAATCAAAGGCAACTATATACAACTATTGCATTTCGCATATTAGTAATTTGCATGAGAACATTTCCGGGTTGTGTACAACAACAACACAATGGTGCTAATTTTGCATGGGTTCCACACAGAATCATGCTGAATGACTGGATATGAAAATCCTACCACTGCGGCAAAAAAACATGACAGAATATTCAATGCAGGCTAGTGTTACACAGAATCTTTATCCTGTCCTAAAGGACAATATTTGCAAATGTTTGAATAGAGGCATAGACTCAGGGTTAATGGTTCCTTATACCTCAAGCCAACAATTATGAGTTTGATTTTATCATTTTGATTTCTGCAAATAAAACCTAAAATAAAATTACAAATACCACCAAATGAGTTGTCTTTTTTAGCAGCCAGCACACACAAAGTAACCTGGCGATGACAATCTGCACATAGTTAGTTTGTTGCCTCAAGAAAGCACAATGCCAGCATTAAATATAAAGGTTTTTACAACACACTAATAAAACATCCAGATGTTGCAGTTAGGGGTGATTTGTTTAGTAACCCATTTTCATGCAATATTAATACTTCCAGAAACAATGCTGAATACACCGTTGTTTCAACACATAACTGTAAAACTAATTTGACTGAAAGTCACATTTGGAAAGAACTGGGGCTTAGAACTGCAGGCTTTTCAGAAACATGAGCTATGTACAGAATTATAAGCTTGAATCTCACAGTAACAACCATAATCCAGCTCAAAATCAAAAAGAACAAAACGATGTTCTGAATACTATACATACTCAATAGGTGTGTCGACATGGGCTATACATGTGCTTTATCCTTAGAGGACACAAGTGAAACACTAAGTCAAAAGAGAAGTGACTTGGAAGACAAAACTTCTGTCACTTCACATAAAACATAGAAGTCCAGAGCAAAAAAAGATAACACAATTGTGCCTCGGTGCACCTATAAAAATTCAGTACCGTTCAGTGTACAAGGTAGAAACCTTATCAAGTTTTGCTAAGTAATTACATAAAAGAGTAAGGAAAACAGTCCCCTCTGTCACAATGCACCTCAGCACAACGACTGTACGGGTAACTACAGTCAGCAGGGCTTCCTCCACATAGCAACAGTTCCCTGGTCACACAGGCCTCCTGGGAACACTCCTTGTGCAGGTAAAGTTACAAACTGGGGCCAAGACTGACCCTGTATCACACATAGTCACCCAACCTATATACAGGCCATCCCTTACAGGGCAATGGCTGAACACATTAATCAGCTGACAAACATGTATACATTTATTCAATGTTACTGGAGCAAACAACAAGCAGCAGGGTAGACTATTGTTCCAACAGGTGTTGCATCGCAACAGTTTGACTAGCACAGCAGGAGAACCGGGAATGCTAAATACCAATAGTAGACAAGTGGAGGAAAGGCAACCCACCAAAATCTAACCAACCCCTGGGGTTGAGGCACTGATGCAGTCACCGTGAACCCTTGGGAAACTTGAACCATCACTGGCAACAGAACAATGCCAACCCTATTCTGTCACTATGAAACTGTCCTTCAAAGTCCACTAATGACTTAGTTCAGATGCATAATGTAGTGTGATCTACGGAACCCATTGTATGAGCGAGGCCTCCATCAATTTATATGGAGATCCTCAAAAAGGCAACTGAAACCCAACACAAAAATTTTAACGCCAATTTTACTTTGAGAAACCAGAATAATGACAACAGCATTGAGGATTTCCATTTTAACCTAATACATAGACATAAAACCCCTTAATAAGTAAGACTGAAAAAGAAAAATGCAAGATGCAGAACAACATTTTAAGTGCTTTTCTGTCATGCTAGTATTGGGTACCAGAAAGAAATGGGCAAAGAACTACAGGCAGTTAGAAAGACCAACCACTGCTTCTATGCATTCTGCTCACACTAACCTTTCTCCACATAGCTCCATTCAGCCTGGGATTTGGACTTTAGGCATTAGTGGCATTGGGTTGAGGTGGAGGGTGACAAACAGTGAATGCCAAGTGCCTCTTCCTCTTCTCATGCCTTGGCGCAGCCTGTTTGTTTACAGTCAACAGAAGAGGCCAGTAATATGCTGGGCCAAGGTAAAACAGATGAACACCACACAAAGCAGTGAAGTTAACAGCATTTTGGGGGCTTTCTGCTTGGCTGAGGCAGCAGAGAGTTGTTAAGCTATGCTTGCAATACAGCTTCTAATGAGGGTTACAGCCCCTGCAGTTTGGAACCCGAGGAGCTGAAGGAAGAACCTTGGACCAAGATGCATCACACTTGTCTCAGGGAGCAATATCTAGAAACGCAGAGGTCTCCAGCTAATCACAACTGTATCCAGCTTATCATAAGGCAGCGTCCCCAACTGTTCCTAAGGGAATTCCGGGAATTCCACTTTGGTAACATCATCAAGTGCCAAGCACTTTGTGGCAGACAACTCTAAGCAACATGCCGTTTTATTTAGGCCAGAGAAGAACGGGAATAAGGCTTCCCCAGGATAATCTTCCATCAGTATCCACCCTCACTGCCGCTGAATCATTGTTACCAGCACCACACCTAATGATCCATCATCAACTCCTGCCTGGCTTGCTTTCCACTGTTGTATCAAAACAACTTCCAGCAAGCAGAGGAAAAAACTGAGGTGAATTAAGAACTTCACAAATGTACAGTAAAAATATATTCATCCACTCTGGGCTTGAATAGCACAGGGAATGTACATTTAATCATTTATATTTAACAAACCAGGTCAAGTGCCTTTTTTCCCCAATGCTAATATTCTCTGGGTTTGAGGAGTATCTTTAATGCTATTAGGTCACAAGGTCAGCTCACTTAGTCCTACCTTCACTGCTACTCTACATCCCCCCCCCCCACTGCAACTGTGCTTGTTAATGCCATCTTCCTTCCTGTCAACAAGTCTCCCATTTGCCTTTTTCCATTTTCTATTCTTTGCAGATGGTTTCCTGGGATTTGAGAGATACAGATTTGGAACTAGGGATGGGATCATAAAGGGAGGGGGAAGAAGGAGCAGAGAGAAGAAGAGCAGAGCTGAAGCAGACAGCCATGCCCCGGCCAGCGCATGAACAGCTAGAGGTTCTGTGAGGAGAGTAGGGTGACTTAAATAAGTACAAGGGGAAAAAAAAGACAGAGAAGCCAGGTAGGCCCAGCTCAGGTCAGATGAGAACCCACACTGACATTAACAGAATATAGCATTTCCCACCATGTTTTTAAGTGTCACAGCGGTTGTTTCCAGAACAAGACTTGAAGCATAGACACGTAACTGACCAGAAACCCTACACCATGATCCAGTGTCTCTAGCAGACAGCAGAGGGGGGAGGGGAACAGGGGTCTTTATTTTGGCTGGGAGTTCTGGGACAAAGGCAGAGACTCTGGGAATGAGAAAGAGGGGGTTTGAAAACTGATTTTAGCATGTGTTCTCCCTCAGCTACATGACGTACACCAACACCTATCATCTTAAAATCAAAGTCGAACAAAACTGAATGATGCCAGACATGGTTTTCTTACATGCATACACATGTATGCATACTTTTAAGAGGCACACAAACAAACCACAAATTCCACCATGTAAACACAAACTGGATCATAGCTGTTCAGGCACAAACAAATGAAGCAGTAGTACAAACACACCAGTCGGTAACATTCTGAGAGTGTAACATCAACCAGCCACAGGGTCTTAAAAAGTGCCATAACATTAGGTATGTAGTATATCAGGAAAAGGAGCAGATGGTTCCAAATAAGTCAAATGCAGAACTAAATTAAAACTCTAAAATAATATGAGTGGAAGCCTGGGGGCCGGGGTGGGGGGGTCATGGGATGCATTTGCTATCAGACTACAGCTGGAGCAGAGCGAATCAACATGAATGCTCTTACTATACCAAGGTCCAGCCTCTCTGGAGACAGAGGGAGAGAGCAAGCTAGTCCCTATGATTGCATTGTATCTATGTTACTGGCATTGCCCACCGCACATACAGTGGAATGCTTCTTAGCGATGATGTGGCGCAACCAAATGCAAGATGGCAAATCAAGTTACAAGACAGCTAACTGCACAAGAAACCAAAGGCGCCACATGGACAACATCCCGGATGTGCCGCAGTTTTAACAGCAACATTTGCACAGGGAGCCAGACATAGAAGCTATTGGTCTTCTAGGCTGTGGTTCTACCATGACTAAGTGCCCTATCAGCAGAACCACATATGTAAAAAAAATTCTAAAAGAGCCAAAGTTTGGATAAGCAAAAAACATGCAGCTCGCTCACCTACTTGGACCACCCTCGCATCAACAGAGTGGTACATACTACTATGATACATACCACTGGGGTTGGCATGTGATCCTGATTGAGTTCCTGATGATTCTCCCTGATCATGACATACAAACAAACATCAATTCAACTGGCTGTGGGACCTGCTGTCCACATGACTCACCTGCTAGTTTTCATCTGACAAAAGTGTAAGAAATCATAACCTGTGGGGCAAAAGTACACAATGATCCAAAAAAGCTGCAGCTGACAGTCCCAGTACGGTCCCATTCGTTACAGTTCAAGTGGTTAACCAAAAGTGTCAGTAAAAATGCTCATCTATCCAAAAGTGTCACGTACTGGTTGTTACACCGAATCAAAGCTTGCTAAGTGGAACAACTTAATGATGCATAGCAGTAGAACAAAAGGACAAGTGGTACTACTCAATGTCATGACCCCCCCACACACACACACACACAGGCGTGGCCCACCTGCCAATCACTTCGTATACTTATTAAAGTCAAATGCAAATGGCTGCTGCTGACGATGGGGGGGGGGGTTGCAAACTGATTTAATCAGACTGAAAAAGATGAAGACAGAGAGGCCGAGAGGAGATAAGTACCTATCTCATGTAAGGAGGCGAGTATTAATCCATACAGATGGACACATCAATGAAAATGAAGTAGCCTGAACAGATTTCATTAACTAATGAACATAACATACTGCAGTACTTCATTAATGCAGAAGGTTTCAAAGATAAATGAAGAAATGGGTCTACCAAAAACAAGACATAACCGATCAACACCAACAGTAAAACCCTTGGCAGTACCTTAGCTATGGGTGATGATGGCTTTCAGAGAATATGTTATTTAATGGGTTTTCTTTACCTTATCTAAGGGATTAATTTAGCAGAACCTTCACCAAGAAAGGGAGTTCAAATGAAAGTCCAACCAGGAAAATGAGGATGAAGACAGAACATCCTTAAACTACTACATATGCTACTGCAACCAAAATAGGAAAATTCACATTCAAAACAAAGGAAGAGACCATATTGTTCTTTTGTGGTAGGGTTACTCTCAAACTAAATTTACATGTGGCTGGTAGACTTGAATGGCCACTGCAACCAGGTATTAGAGTGTGGCAACCTATGTAGTATGATTTCATTTATATACTATAGCTTATTCAAGAAAGATTACTCTTAATGAAAACAGATGTACATTTCCCAGCAATGATACATGCATGGAGATGGAAACACTGTGCTTCATCTTAATAATGTCATAAAATATTTAAATAGCTTCCATCTTCCCTTAAAATTTCACTTGGAATAAAGAATAATATCACTGATAAGTGCAGATATGCTTAGTCATCATACACGATGTCTACAGCATGGGCGTTAGTTGAACCAGTTTTTCCTTTACTCAATGACAATTTTCAAAACTATAATTTAGGACTGGGTGATGTTAATTTAAAAATATTGTGATGATGATGATGATGATGATGATGATGATATCATCAAGCTGGGGGGTCATGGGCTATGAAAAGGGATGGTAGTGAGTATCACAACTTGCCCTTGCCCCTACAACTATAGTGGACCCCTCGTATCAGTGTTTGAAAACTAATGGCTTAAAAAAATTAAGGGAAACATCAACTTCAATGACTCTGTCTGAAAAGTACAAGGCTGAATGGATGAACTGAAAACCAACTCATAAATGTTTCCATTGTCTTGCTTTGTGTGTAGCCTAAGCCAACTTTACCAACAAAAGCGATAATTACCAATCACTATCAGATACTGACCATTAGCTGCATGTTACTGCTAATTACAGACATCATCAAATCACACAATCCTACTGCCTTCGTAAAAATCCAAACTGCCATCCAGACAACCAGAATTCCCTGCTGGAATATACAGTATTTTTCAAAAAGCACACTGTCTGGACAAAACAACATGCTAGCAAGGAGCTTAAGTTTTAGCATACAGGTTCACTGAAACCAGTGATGGTGAGACACTCAGCAGACTGGGCTCTACATTAACTCTGCCAAGACTGTCAATTTTTTTTTGACGACAAGCGAAAGAAATCATCCAACTGAATGACAGACAGCGTGCATGCAGCATTATCATGAGCCATTTGAAGCCATGCCAGTCCTTATATCTTAGCTGGGCTGGGAGCTCCTACAGTGAAAGCCTACAGCTAATCCACACTCAGAAGCAACCGTATTTCTTTCCCTGCCAGCACACTCATACTTGGCCACAGCTAAAACCGGAAACGAGGGCTTTAAAGCTTATTCTTGGTAAATGAACCATCAAGGCATTCAGCACAGGCCCGGGAAAAATGTGAAAAACACCAAGTGAGATGAGTGACAAGTAGATTTCAGCTAAGAACACTTTGGAGTTCGAAGGCTTTTGGGATTTTCTGCTACAATACAGCCATTCATTTATTATGACTGTTCCATCATTTTATTCTTCACTTTACCTAAAGTTGTTCAATAATTCAAATTTTATTAAGCATCCCCAAATAAATTAATCGCACCAGATCGCTCTTCTGAAACAAAAATTCTTAATATCAATCACTGTTATGGCAAAAATCCTCCAAGTTAACAAAATTCAGATCACCTTAACAACTTACCATTCCCCATCTCTCCTTCAGTCTTAGGGGATGCCAAAACAGACCGGCTCAGCCAGTACTAAAATATTTGCGCAAGACCAATTATTTCTTTTGAAATCTTATCCACAAAACCGGATACTACACTAAACTAACACAACCGCGAGGTTGTGGAACATACTCATGTGAGAACCTTATGTACGTTTGGGTTGAGCCAAAAATGCTGTGAGGCTGGTTTGAGAGTGTCCTGATAGGATCCACATTAACGTTTACCTAGACGGCAGCCAGTAGGCCCCAGAGCTGGATCTTCAGAGAACAAGCTGCTGCTCAAACCACTCAGTTTACCAGACGATTGCGCAAGCTCAGCTAAATGCTTTTACGCCACACACTATATTACCATCCCTGTGCTATTTATTTCAGTGCTGTACACATTTAACTAATGGCTTGTTTGCCAGGTTAAATTGTGCTGGAGAGTTTTAATCATAATAAAATGTTCCTCTCGAACAGACTTTATGTGAATCGTACTGTAACGCATATCCAAAAATAAGTCTGCACATTCAGCAAAGTCAAAATACGAAATTTCTACATTACAAAACACACCCCGTTAACAATGATCTCCTGGCCTGAAAATACACATAAGGATGACATTTCGAGATCAAGAAAAGCTGTGGGAAGAGTGGATGTGCTATTATTGTGGGAAAGTTCTAGGCTGAACTTTAGAGAAATGACAGGGAGCAGCCAATACTCTACTTTCAGCTTCTCTGTCACTGGCTTTTCACTGTGCTAAGTCTCTCTGATATAAGGATGGGCCAAGATATAAGGCAGCAATACTGTAATGCACAAGAAAAATGGGAAAGTACCAAGGAGGTCTGCTAATATGACAAGTGGGGGGGGGAAAGGTGGCTGAAGGTGGGCAGGGTGGACAGTAGAACAGATGATAAAAACAGAAGGATGGAACTTAGCCCTGAGGGCAGATCAGGAGAGAAGGAAATGAGCTTTGCGGCAAAAACACAACACCCCGTTTCCAAAGGAAAACGAAAGTGAGCAGTGACTCCCACCCACTGCACCTGCTGCCACAGAAATTCATTGCTGTCTACGGGTTCTGTATGGTCAACTGCAGGAGGAAATAACTCAACCTGAAGTAGATTAAACAATAGACACCATTGTGCTAATATGCCTACCATGTCATCGGCATAATGCTTCTTTGATCTTGATCAGTAAAGTGCAGAGCAAAGCCAAGCCAGTAAAACCCAGCGTTGGAGCTTACCTAGGATTTTCCACTGGGGGGAGGAGGGGGGTAGTATTATCAGACCATTATCAGAAATTATAAATAGGTTCTGGTTCCAGAAATCTGTAGCTATTTGTGTGTGTGGCGCGGGAGATATATGGACAGAGTACATATAAGCTAAAAGTGGTTAAAAGTGAGAAAATAAGAGAACGAAATCTCCAGATTCACTTGGCTACCTTTCGTTAGAGTACTTAAATTTATGCTCAATACTCAAACACTACTTTTTCCCCAAAGCGACAATATTAAAGTTTCATCTTATTAAACTGTATCAGTTCAAAATGTTGATAGTTACTGCTATTCATATTAGACTCCACATTCAACTAGACAACAGATTTCTTCCAGGGATTACAACATAGTCTCAAGCCTACCCATTACTGTAAATTTAGATTTTAAAGTATATTTCATAGATGAATATAAATGAATATCATAAAATAAATTCCAGGGACAATCTAAGCATAATATAATTGAGCTAATGTAATATAATATGTAATATTATATTAAGTATAACATGGACCCACAATCTTTTAGGTAGTATGTAAGAATATATAAACCATTCTAGACATTCCTCAATTTTGTGTCTGAATGTGCATGTATTTATGATGCAGTGGTGTGTACAAGACTTCTTGTAGAACTTCTACAGAACTCAAGAGGGTTAACGTCCACATGCCATAATACCATGCAGCACTGCACATGTGCATCTGGGGCATGTACACAGGCATACTGCAGCTGCTGTTTTCTGAAGTAGTAGGATTAATGAGCTGGAACACTGACAGGACTAATGCAGACATTATTATGATGAGCCCCGCCCCCCCATGTCATAACCCCCAGCAGCCCCTTTTTGATTTCCCTTTGACCCACTCAAGGATGTATGACGCAGTTCTGATTCCTGTTTTCCCCCCTTTTCCCCTCTAAGCAGAACAAAGACATGCTCAGAAGGAGCCTCTGTGATCCAGTGGCAGAACCTGAGCAAGGCACACCCGGGGGCAGCCTGTGCTGAGGTTCCCAGGGGTCCCGTGGAGCCACTTGCAGCTAGTGCAGGCCGAAGAATGGTGGAGCCAACCAGAGAGATAATGGCCTCCTCTGTTCCCATAACCTGTCTGACAGCACAAGGGTTCCCTTTTCTGTCACTGACCTCGCCCTGAGACTTAGCCTCTCTCTGCCTGCTTCTTGTTGCGCCCACAGCCATTGTACACACTGTCCGGGCTAAAAAGGGCGAACAGATGCTGCACAGAAGCAATTTAAAATGTCAACATGTTAGGATCAGTTCCCATGTTTCAATGTGTGACCAGTGAAGCTTTTCTGCTAGGCCTACAACGTCTGTGAGAGTGAATTTTATCCTGTTCAACAGAGCATGCGAAAGTGTCAAACTATTCACTTATTACCCCTGCAAAATGTGCACTAAGGTGAAGCTAACACTCAAGAAATAAATATTTTATGTTCTACTTTTTCCTCCTAATTGCTTTTTTAAAAGTAACATCACAGCATGAGAACTGGGTACAAGTCACCAAAGAAGCACTACTGCAAAAATTTGATGTGCAGTTCAGATTAGTCAACGAAGAAATTAAATGTATTAATGCAATAAAGTGTAAGAAATAACTTTTACTGAAAGATATAACAAAAAATATTAAGGTTATAAGCCCAGAACATATTTTAATGTACAACAGTTTTCACCCACTATTTATTCAAGTTGATGCACGAGCTCTTCATTACATGTCCTTCCCTCATAGCGAGTTCCATATCAACTGATGATTCAGTTTTAAATATGGAAATTTATATTAAATATAACATATGCAAAGTATTTCCAAACAAATAAACGGTCACTTGTTTTACTTTTTTGCAGAATAAAGCAGCTGCGTAATTATTTTTCAGTAATGTAAAGCAAAAACTGACCACCAAGTCATATTCTGAAGATCTCCTAGACCTAAACAAATACTTTACCTCAAGTTTGGAAACCCTACCTTTTCTTCACAATCTGTTCACAATTCACAATCAGTGTTGTTTTTGCAGGATTACCAATATTAGGAAACTAGATCTGCCACCCCGGAGAGTGCAAATACTGTAAGAAGATGTGTGACTATCGGGTGGATGAGCACTGTTTAATTTTTAACATCACCCATATTGCAGTTTCCAGGATGCTAGAGTGAATCTGCCTAATGGTGCAACCTAATGCCATTTAATTAAGCCCCAATCCTAACACCCAACATGCAAATTACGTGTTTTCACGACTTAAAATATAGTTCCACAGCACAGTGTTACGAACACACAAAGTGATAACCTACAGATCTCATCTGAGCCCACGTGATGTCCAGTATTATAACCATCACCAATACCAGCTATGGCAAGTGCTCAAACATACTGCGTATTTGGCTGGTAACGAGGAAAAAAAGTCTTCTGAGTTTCGCTAAGCGCATCACTGTGACCAACAGAAACAACACACATCTAACAGTCAAATGCCAAAAGATTAAATACTCACTGCTATATAGCTTACATTTTAAAAATACAGAAAATAAGATCAGTGTCATTATAGGCCTTTCATTAAAAGTACAAATTACTTCTTAGTTGCAATATAACTATGCGTATTATAACTTTTATCCTACCGCTGAAATGCAACAACTGAGCTGTAGAACTGAAAGTACAAGAACTTTAAATTGTTCTTAATCAAAAACAGAACTGTCGTTGCAATGAACTAAAAACAAACTGTAAATCTGTGAAGGGAAGAGGAACATATAGGGCATTTTCTAAAAAAAAAAAATACGTAAACGTAAATATTTCTCTTTATTCGTGGGTTCAACTGATCCAAAGACGAACACTCCACCAGTATATGCCGGCTTTACAATACCGACCCTCCAAAAAAAAAAAAAAAAGTCTAGCAAGGTGACTGCTTTGTGAAGGCTGCCTGCTTAACACCCATAAAGGTGGACATTTTATTGCCAGCTCTCCAGTCAAAGGCGCGTCTAATACAACGCACAGGGTCCCTAAGAGATCACAAAGGCGTGCTGTTTTTATTTATATGATGACATTTTCGATCGTGCTGCGAGGCGGACGATAACCAGAGGCAAAATCACGTGATCTTTAAATTATAATAATTGAAACAAAACTTGGCGGACTTACTTGCATCGAGTCGTTGGCCATATGTTGTTTTGTAGACAAGGCTCTCCGGGGATAATGTACACCGACAATGCTTGCAGTGACAGTATCTAGGTGTTGAGCATAGGTCTACGCCGTCCTGTTCAAAGTGAATGAATTTCCTGGGTACCGAGGGTTACGGCAGAGCTAGCGATTGCCCGTAACAATGTGTTTTATTCAAGCCGCTTGGGAAGTTATCGAAGTCAACGGTGGGGCTGAGGTGGCCCGCATCGCACCGTGCCGCCGGTCAGCCCCGACCCATCATCCCGACAGCTGTGGCTAGCTTGAGAGCTAGCTGGTGAGGTTCTGTTGTACTGTCCCTTTCACGGTGTCCAGAAATACCCAGTTAAAAAGGCAAGTTAAAAAATTAAAAATAAAACCGACTTTTAAAACGCCGAAACTTGTATTAGACTGTCAGCTGGCAGAGACCGGGCTGCTTTCTGTGGAGACTGTGTTAAATGCGTGGCTAGCCGCTATCGCTAACTAGAGGGGTAGAATATTACAGCTAGCTTACAAGCTACGAACAAAAACCAATTTATAGCAGCCCTCACAAAAGCTACATTAAGCGGTGCGCGTTTAACACCCACCCAGTGAACAATTCAGCTAGCCAGAACACTAGAAGGCAAACTCCTTCGTCTCCTCTCTGTGTAACGCATCCCGGATAAATGCATCGCGTCTACTCCCATGTATCACACGCCACAAAAAGCCTCTTCCCAGTCGCGATGTGCCATTATCCGTAGCGGTCGGGCGGCTCTGTCCAGCGGGACTGTTAGAGCAGACGGCGGTTTTTCGGGGGCGGGAAGCCCGCCAGTTGTTTAATATCGCTCTGTTCAATGGCCAGACCGCACGTCGGATTCTCTCCTCCTTTCCGCCGGCGCTGCTAAGGGCTTGTCCGCGAGGTCAGGCTCTCGCTCAAAGCGCCTACCGATGCTCGAGTGACGGAGGGGAGAGCGAGAGTCCGGGAGCGCGCCCGTGTCGTCACGTGATCGCGTGTAAGTCCCCTCTCTCGTGGTAAATCCATGGATTCGCTGAGTCTCGGTTGAGTCAGGCACAACTGTTGATAGGAAATCCACCAACAAAGACTTCAGCTTTAACAGGTCATTTATTTGACATGTCTTCTAATATACGCACTGAAATCCAAATGTTGGGATACCACTAGATAATTTATTATTGGACACGTAAACGACCGCGTTTTATGGAACTTCTGTCATTGTAAAATCAGATCATGGGTTTAATGTGATATGAATTATAATTACACATCTTTAAAGTCAATATGCCAAAATCATTTATAAACAAGCAAACTGTAATAAATAAATACGTGGCAGATCAATTGTAAGAAGTAAAGAGAGTTGGAAGTTCCATCTATTGTTTAAAATAGTAACTGGTTAAAACGGCATCTCATATGACGTGTTATGTGATTTTCTTAAAGATTAACTCGAAAAAGCCGCTCACGTTAGCTACACATAATTTATAAACATAATTAAAAATATATAAGCTAAATACGAGGATATTTAACTACAAGAAACAGTTATCTTGCAGATCATATATACGCTACTCGGGCAGACAACAGAGTACGACAAGAAAAAATGGTATTTAACAAAGCGCTGGAAATTCATAATTTCTAAAATCACACATAAAATTCTGTGACTGACGTCCCTAAAATAATTACAGTAATTTCAGCAATTATAAATAATAAGCTTTGTGTCCACAGAGCACCCCCCCCCATCAGCAGAAACACCACTGCGCTGCCAATAATTGAGAAAACGTGCTTTCTGGTCAAGAAGCCAGCCTCTCAGAGACCACTGATCAATTCCAAATAGCCGTTTGGTTACCTCTAGGAATAAACACAATGTTCACTACTCGGATACTTTAATTGAAAGTCTGTCAAAGATGTATTGAAAAGATGCCTAAGCGTAGGGATTACCTTAACAATAAAAATCATGTCATATACTATTCAAGTATACTTATGTCACTTATGCAGTCTCGCTCGGAAACTGACGAGATGTTACGATTATCGCAAACAAGCTGAAAGTTAAGCAAACTAATGTTTAAGTGTGCAGCATATGTGTAAAATTATATGACTACGGGTGCATGTCTGCTTTATATTTTACAAGTCATTTCAAACATTGTATAGTACATGTTAAAAAAATCCATATTCAGTTTTTACTACTTTGATGTGGGGTGGCAGCAGGGTTAGCTACGTATTTTCTAGTGCTCCCCCCATAGATTCGCCACTGACACCGGGAAGCCATTCTGCAAAAACTCAAACAAGCTTGAATTCTCCACAAAACTTGAGTTGCTTCATTGAAAATATCCAGTAATACCTAAAAAACTGTAAAGACAGAAATAGTGTGATGGCCTCGATATGCTGCAACCTGGCTTGTATATGACCCGAATGCTGAATATCCAGGTTGATAATTGACATTCAAAGAGGTGGCAAAACGGTGACGCTGGCCTGTTTAACACACGGGTTACGTGACCCTATCTTGGCAGGACTAACGAGAGCACAAAGGGCCTTATCAGCAGTGAGCATAGCTCATTTAATTATAGTCATTTTTATTATCTCTGCGTCAAGCAACGAATTAATGACAAAGTATACCACCTTCACGTCAAATAATAATTACTTAAGGCGGTTAACCCCCTCGTTAGAGAAACTGAATTGTATTTATTAAGCTAGGCTAAGTGGAGGCTTCGTAAGTAGCCATCCATCGTATATTGGTACAGTATTGGTTTCTGCATATCTTTAATATTGATATTAGACTAAACGGATTGTCAGAACACATTAGTATTATAATCTGAAGTGTATCGTTAATATTTATTTTACATTACTTTATCATCTGCTATGTAACTAACGTCGAATCATTTAATTAAGATGAAACGAAAGCATATGTTAAATGAGTTAACGCCAACATACAAGCTGTGGTGATCTCTCAAACCGGAGTCAACGCTTTAAAGCAGGGTCAGTTAGGCCGTTTCTGTAATGTAATGACCTTCATTTTTTAGCATTAGGTGTACCAGACTGGATCCTCTTGTAAGATTGTCTCAATACACGCAAAGCCCATTACACTGATGATTAGTAAGTCTTGTGGGGTGGACGTTATGGCCGATGAAATAACAGAGAAGCTGCCGTTCCAGGAATCCATAGTCATTTCCGAAGAGCTGGACCGCCCACCTCTTGATATAATAAGCGGTAAGTTGAGAGGGGAACATGTTCATTCAAATTGTAAATATAATTTAATGTGATTTATTGTTGCTATGTCCCGGGTTGTTGCTTTCGTGGCGAACAGCATGCTTGATAAATTGGTTAATCTTCAGACAATACTGTACCCCAAGTTTTTTGTTTTTTTAAAATGATGTTTGGGGCTTTTGAAAAAGAGGTGGCACCCCCTGGCGGTGCACAGCGATACTGCACTGAACAAACCGAGCAGTCCTCCATCCCCGTTCAACCTGAGAGCTCAGTTATAGATGAGAAGCTTCGATGGATTATGCAGCAAGTTCAGTACCTTCTAAATAAGGCCGATAAGTTGCAGGCACACCTGATAAACGGGTCAGTGTAGTGTGACACACTCGCCATACACTGCAAGTGCTTCAAAATTGCACGGCATAGGAAAGACTATAGTGAGTACTCAGCTTCACCGTTCTCTGTCCTTGTATGGACAGATGTGGCCGTTTGCAGAAGGAGAGCCTCGCCAAGGCTATTCCCATGTTCTTACGCACATGCCAGCCCTGGTTTGCCTACCTGGAGTTTACGGCCCGCAGTTGCCTTCCCCAACACGCACTCCTTCTGCCCACCATTCGCGCCCAGGTCAGAGTCAAAGAATTTGGTAATGACCCGAACAAATTAGACCCAAAGGAAAGAGTCTAAAAGAAAATCAA
Organism: Mormyrus lacerda; assembly: GCA_015163995.2. NCBI lineage: Eukaryota > Metazoa > Chordata > Actinopteri > Osteoglossiformes > Mormyridae > Mormyrus > Mormyrus lacerda. The sequence goes on along the minus strand of JAABNX020000106.1, from coordinate 8,012,679 downwards.
GGGACAGAGATCGCTTCATATTTTCTGCCTGTTTGTTTTGCATTGCATTTTTAAAAAATCCCCTTTTATTAGTGCAGCTGTTGCAGTTCTCTCAGCAGCTGTGCACTCGATTCGAGCAGCTCGTATTGATGTATACCTCTTTGAATTTCCTGTCTGTAGAAGAGACCGAACCATCCAGGTATACCGTGTTGTTGTCACAACGGGTCTATTTGCAACGTGTCAACATTTGTTGGTGTGCCTGGTGCTTTGCTCTTAGTCACAGTAGTCAACAGTTTTCTGTACGTAATGGTGATATGATTCTTTCTGCTTCCCTTGCCCCTTCAGTGTATCCCATTTCAACGTCGGCCAGTGTCAGCTGAACACAGTCAGAGTGTCCATATTTCGTTACTGCCGCCCTGCTCTTTTCCGGGTTAGGCCCGGGGCAGGGGGCAGCCTCTACAAACGCATGCGCTGGAATGTGGAGAGACCAAGAGAGTGGCCTAAAGAGGAAGAGGGCCAGCAGGGCGGATATACAGGGATGGGGAAAGGAGGGAGTGAGGACACTGAATTGTGAGTAAAGTACAAGCAGAAATCAAGCAGGTCGCAGAGGGGCAAGACTGAGTTCACTATAAACCACAAGTACAACTTTCTTCTTCTGCAGTTATTTTCTGTGCTATGAGGACGTAGCTCCGATGCAACTGGAGATGTACAACAAGAGGGGGACTGGGAAAGAGAAGGAACCAGAGGCTGAGCATTCTGCCAGAAGGTGGTCTATTGGGCAGTGGGTGCAAACGGACCCCGATCCCGTGAATGCACACCTTTTTGACTGGTAAAGATTCTCCAGGCATATCTGTAGCATTCCACTGGTGCTCACTCCAAATTCCATGGAAAAGGATATGGGATTTACTGTTGTCGTGTTTAAATAGTATTTCAGCGAAATCCAAAAGCACAGCACAATACAAACACAAGAGCAGATGTACAGTAAAAAAACCCAAAAAAAACCTCAATTTAACCTTCAGTTTGTGTCTGTTGATTATTCATAACTCCACACTTGAAAAACTTAGCATAATGGAAGTTTCAGTATGTGATGCTAAATAAGCCAGGCCCCACTTACCTTTCAGAGGACTCAAGACACTTCTTTTGTAAGTTGTGCTCCTGTTGCTGTTGGTAATGGCAGAGGTCAAACTTTAGCCATGATCCACACTCAGTATGAGCGCTGTTATTGGCTGAGCCAAATAAAGTAATACATACTACTGACAGTATTAGCCAGTTTGGTTTTATATCAGGCACATACTGATGGTTCCAGTCTTTCTCTGGACATTTTCCAGAGCGAGTGTTTGCTGGCAAGAGAAAGGACTTGGTGGTCCAGGTATTTGGGATGTATCCACAGTGACCATTCCCCCTACTTATGTCTTTTTAGGCGACTCTGTCCAACACCTCAGGGACAATACAAACTGCTACTCCACCTGGGCACAGAGGAGCCTTCAGCCTGCACTGCCACGGGCTACCTCTTGGAGGTGCTCATTTCCATGGAGGGTCCAGGAGAATGTTCCACAGCCTTGGGCCACCCAGCCCGCACCTAAGCCACATCTCAAAGATACGTATCACCTGGACAGGATTGTCATTCCTGGTCATTGGTGAGGCGTTTGGTTGCAGTCCTCGTTTTTCAGGTAATGTTTGTGAAGGGCTCGCTCAGTTATAAAATGCGCCATTCACAATTTTGTTCTTGTCACTCGACAGCTGATTTGCTGGTAACTTAGAGGTTGCAGAAACACAAACTGTTTGTAGTTCATTGCTATTTTTTTTTTTCTCAAAAAATGAAAACATTAAGTGTTTTTGAGAGGAGGGTTTGTTATGTGTTTGTTAACATTATTTCTTGTATCCACACGAGGGAACATGGTTCTTAATAAAACATCTGAGTGTTGACAAATGAGCAAAGGTTTCATGATTGAGTTTTGTCGTTTATCGTCTGGTCACGCTGTGTCAACTTGAGATGCAGGTTAGTAAAAGTAACCAGTTAACAGAACTCACTTTCCAAAATCATTTTATTTCTTGAGAATATGGCATGAGCGTTTAGGCTGAGTAAGAGGATAAACTGATCATTTGAAAAAATACACACAAAAATAAGCTTCTTTCACTGGAAAAAAAAGAAATGTATTTGAGGCACCCAGTCAGGGTAACCATTCACCGAACAGCTGCCATGAAATTAGCATAGTTTCTAATGGAAAACTCTTAGTATCACAGTATCTAATCTCTAAAGGTTTTCTCCTTTCAGAATACAGCAGTAAAAACAGGAAAGAAAAGAAAAGCTGCCTCAAGAGTTCAGCTACCTGCGCCAGTCCCTTTCTGTGTGGGATCCTCGCCTTTCTCCTGCTGAGCCCTCAGTGTACTATGTATGACTTTGACCCAGTCACTCATCAGCCTCTCCATGCCAGGATCTCCAACACAACACGCATCACTATAGTGCATGAGACTCTAAGAAGAAAAACAACACTGTGATGTGTGATTTTACTGCTCTTAGGTTAGTACGGATCCCTTAGGTTAGTACAGATACCCTTAGGTTAGTACGGATCCCTTAGGTTAGTACGGATCCCTTAGGTTAGTATGGATACCCTTAGGTTAGTACGTCTTGATGTGTCATTTTACTGTCCTTAGGTTAGTATGGATCCCTTAAGTTAGTACGTCGTGATGTGTAATTTTACTGCCCTTAGGTTAGTATGGATCCCTTAAGTTAGTACGTCGTGATGTGTGTTTTTACTGCCCTTAGGTTAGTACAAATCCCTGGGGGACACTTTATAGGAGAAAGCTGAACCTGTAAAGTTTCCAGGAAACAAAATACCTCTATTATACTGACAAAAACCTCATTTTCTATGTGATATGTACTTCGGGGGGGGGGCCCATTCCTCTAAGGATAATCCATAAAACGCAGCAGAGAATGGAAGGGGTAGACATTAGGGACGTCATGTGACGTATATAACATCGTACATAAAGCAAACAGTCCCTATTCAGTGCACACAGAGCTTTGAATTACACATACAACATTAAGATACTTGCCTACTTTACCACTATGACATCACAAACACTATTTCAGAAGTCTCTAACAGTAATGGCTTGCATTTCATACTCTATTAAACATCTTTATTAGTACCTTGGCATCATCTATTTCACAGCTCTTAGAGTTTCTATACTTCAAAATAAATCGAGTGAAAACTAACATCATAGTAAACTGGCTCTATGAGTTCCCTCTGTATAAAATATAAATTCTAGTAGTACAGCACTGATTAAACAAATCCAGCACAGGCCAACATGTTACTAGAACCACTTTGGATCTGAGGTGAAAAAAATAAAGTACCATTAGACACGGGTGTTAAGGAATCTGGCCAAAGATTGCTTCAGCAGATGGGAAACAGCAGTAGGTCCAGTTCCCACATGTTTCTTTTAGAAAACCGCAACTGCGGCCAGCAGACGTGCTGCAATGCTGAGTGCGTGTCATAGCCCCTAAACCGTGCAGTCCACCGCAGCGTCGCAGCAAAGTACAGCAAAAGGACCTGTGATACGAAAAGAGTGACCTGATTCGCCACGAGACGCGTATAAACTCTGAACTGAATAATCACCATTTACATGCATTACATAAATACGCACATGTGTATAGATATACACATCACCAGCACATGGAGTGTTCATCTGTAAGGGCTTTTGTCGCTACCGATTAGAACGCACATGGACCAGATTCAGAATAGTGCAGAAGAGTTTTCCCTTACCTCTCCAGAAGATGAAATGATATGGTACCATGTATATGCTATATTCTCTAGAGCTATAACTGCACAGAAAATGATGTGCAGAAGAGTTTTTCCTTTACCTCTCCAGAAGATTAAATGATATGGTACCATGTATATGCTATATTCTCTAGAGCTATAATCGCACAGAAAATGATGTGTAGTAGAGTTTTCCCTTACCTCTCCAGAAGATTAAATGATATGGTACCATGTATATGCTAATTCTCTAGAGCTATAATCGCACAGAAAATGATGTGTAGTAGAGTTTCAATCACGAGATCAGAAGATAATCTAGGGGCACAACCCAGGAAAGAAAAACTTGATCTCGGGTCAGGAGACTCAGTGCTGTGTAATACACAGTTCTGTAACCTGTGGCAGTTGGCTGTGTTTATTAAAGCTTCGAGCCTGACAGTCTCAAAACGACTGGCAGTGATTAAACAGAGCCTCTGTGGGAGGTCAGCACTGTTTGGCAGCCCTGTCCCAAAAAAAAAAAAAAAAAGGACAGATTGGAGGAAATGTCGCAAAATTGCTTGTCAGTAGAGACAGTGAGGGAGACTGTAATGCTGGGCAAAGAACAGAACTCCAGTGCTCATAACTTTCAGTAGTTATGTAAACAGTCCGTCTGCCTTCCTCTGTTATGCTACAGAGATGCCAGTGGCATCAGTGATTTCAGTGCATTTTGACCAATTCAGAATGTCCCACAGTGCAGGCCTATCTCTCCCATTCAGCAGCTCATTCTTTTGTCATAACATCACGAGTTACCACAGAAACCCAAAACAAAGACAGAGAGACCAAAAAATTAGGTCATGGCTTCAGAATGCAGGGGCAGACAACCAGCCCACCCAACCATGCTACAGTCATAGCAGAAAGTCAACTTCCTATATGCCCCTTATCTACCCCATCAGTTTCACTAGTACTAACTTGTCAAGTACTGCTACATTTGCAGAATGTCTTCGTATACTTTGTGATTTCCTGTATCAGGCCATAAACCTGTTTCATGCCTAGCCCTGCTACATCATTCTGTACATACAGGCAAGCAGGGCATGTTTTTGAGCCAGTTTTTGCAGGCCAGTCAGGGATAGTGGCATTGCTCTAAGGCAACACACTCCATCAGCATAACTAACAAAACTAGACTATGTTTCTAAAACGTACCTGATTTTGCTTTTGTCATAAACGAGTAATTGAGACTGAGATTAATGAAAAAAAAACTACTTGTAGAAGGTCACAGTGTTGGACAGTTCAGGTAGCTAACACCTGAGAAATTACCTGCTTTGTGTGAATTATTGACCGCAAATCTGATTGTTTTTTTTCTTGGGGGGGGGGGGGTGCTGTGTTACTAAAGCTGTAGAGAAGAGAATTCATCACCATTAACTGGAAAGCATGTCGATCAGTTTGAGACCAACCTTCTGAGGCAATAGACCTGGACTCATACATACGGTAACGGTTGGGGCCTAAAACAGTGTTCTTTCACATTTCTGCAGACGCTGGTCTTTTCATCCAGGTGATGGCCTTTTGGCACACAAAGCACGGCACATACTTTTATCAACAGGACGAAAATGTTAGGGTAGTGCATACCTCTCTCTGGCAAGTGTGTGTTCCATTATAGAATGACATCCCTATGCAAGAGCTTCAGGTTAATCACAGCATGGGGAATTATCAGTACTGAGTGTGGGACAGTGCGGTGTGACAGTGCTGTGAAGGACACCCCCACCAGCACGGAGAGGGGAGTGTTTCCTCCTCAGTGGTGAGTTTCCAGTTCCACTACTGTCCATTCCCCATGGGGTGAGCTTCCCTGGTCCTCAGGGGAGAAGCTACTGACTGAGGTGACGGTGGCAGAGGGGGGGGTCAGAGGGGGCAGCAAAGAGGGCCACATGCTGCTCTCTAGGGGGCTGAGGGTACCCCCACCACCACCAGGCAGGAGCAGCAGAGGTGGGCAGCCATCTCCCGCTAGAAGAAGGGTCTGGTTGATTAGCTGCTGGACAATATCCACCTTTTTGTCCCAATCCAGCTCCAACTGGGCCTGGTCAGTATGGGGAGAAAGCTTTGTGGGTCTCTGCAACGGTGCCAGGTCAGGGCTCTTTGGATCACCCTGATCGATTTGGGAATCTTCGCCCTTTTCCTCCTCCCGCATCCCACCTTCTTGGTGTTCCTCCAGCTCTGAATTCTTCTCTTCTACCATATCATCACCCACCTCCTCCCCTTCTTCATCGCTTGCCTCCCTGGCTTCATAGATGGTGCAGAGAACAGATGTTGGGGACTGTAGGACCACAGACTGAGTCTTGTGTTGCTGCTGCACCAGCTCCTGCTGCCACTGTAGGATCTGCTGCCGGTGCTTGAGCTCCTGCTGCTGGTGTTGAAACTGGAGCTGAAGGAGGTCCTGACGCTGCTTCTCCAGCTTCCTCCGCTGCTCCCGCCACAGCTTTTCCTCATCCTCTTGCTCATTCTCCTCCTCCTCCTCGTCCTCCTCCAGCTCCCTGAGCTCAGCCTCAAGCTCCAGCTGCTTGCGCCTCTCACGGTTCTGCTGCTCCTGCCGTTCCTGGATCTGCTGCAGATGCTTCTGGTGCTGCTCCAGTCTGCGCAGCTGCAGATTGGGCTGTGCCTGCGGTGTCTTGGTCGGTAGGTCGGTGGGTTGCCGGGCTGGGCTCAGGTGAGCTGATGGAGGCTGACTGTATGTTTTCCATGCTATAGAGCCCACGTGATTGGCCTGTGATTTGGCCAGCGCTGGCTGCTGATTGGGCTGGAGCTCACAGCCTCCTGTGAGAGAGGCAACATCACTTGAGACTCATTAAAGATACAATGAGAGATGACTGAGTGGAGCTATGGGTGGCATAGCGATGGAAGAAAAAATAAATATCAAGAAAAGGAAATATGAGTTGGGATAAGCTGAAGCTGTAGGGCAGTTGTATGGAGTGAACACTAGTTGGCACCTGAGGCAGTTGGCTTAAAAAAAAATTTTGATGGCCAATTTGAGCTAAATGTAACATAAAGTCATTGGAGTGGTGTACTTTCTCATAAGATCTACAGCTACAAGCTACAAAAGGTTTGTATTCAACTCAATGCTTGGCACCAAGAAGCAGTGAACAGACCTGCAAGACATTATGCACAGACACTGGCAACAAAAGCAACAGAGCAGGGCATGTGGAAAATGGCATCATGGTTAGAACCTTGCTGATATGTAACTGGCAAAAAAAAAGGGAAAATTTAAGCAACTGTCAAAGTGTTATGCGATTCATTTAAACGCACTTTCAGCGGCAACGGATAATCCAAAATAAACGTGATAATTCATTTCAGCCATTAATACTCTGTGATTAATTAAAGTAACAGTTAAAGGAATCGCGAATCTCCTGACCATCGAATACTTGCTGTAGGGAATAAAGTCCAGCACGCGCCAGGGCAGACGTCTTATCGAAAGTGTCCAAATTTTTACTGTTCCCTGGTAATCTTAATATTGGACACAGGCTTTCATTTTAAAATATTTAAATACAGTCTTATTACTTCCAGTATTACGAAGGTACTTTATATTCGACTATATAATATGTGAGATATAGCATTCAGCTGTATCCCGCTATAGCGGTCAGTAAGTACTCGGAACACTTCTAGGCTATTCGAAAGAAAACGCTTTCCATTGTACAACGAGTAATTGAGGCGGAACTTAAATTACCATTTGTATTTATGGTTTATTTTTATTTATGGTTTCATTTTCGATTGCTGGAAACCGTCTTGCAGTTCGCATTTGTGAAATCACACTATTAAACAGACTTCTGAGTAACTCCAGATGAAAAATGCTTATATTGTACTTTCAGTCAATAAACGAGTCAAACTCCGATTTATAGGTCTACACAAATTAACTATAGGTTCGTCTAATTACTGAAAAACAACAGTTTGGGGGCCTTTGTACCTTTGTCCGTTTCACTTTTGACGTGGATCGAATGGATTTTTACATTACAGAATCAAGATGCAAATTTGACGTCACAAATCAATAGATGCTCTGTTGCAGAATAAATCGATATATTTCACCCAACAACGTCGGACTTGTCCTACCTGCTGATTTCGAAGAAAATGTGGACAACAATATCTAATACCTTTCAATTTTCGGTGAGGTGGGAGGGAACCTGTATCTGTATTAACTCTCTCTAAGGTAAAGTTATATCAACGCAGTATTTTAAGTATTTACACGACCAATACCTTATTTAATGGAAGTTGGAAAGAGGGTATGGGCTAGAGAGTTAGTTAAAGCAGTGCTTACCAATGCATTTATTCAACCTTCCAAATAACTCATTTGAATCAAGTTATGTGCTATAAAGCGGCCACATCCTGTATATGCATTAACCAGTAAGAACCATAAAAGTTAATTTTTTTTTTTTTTTAAGTTCGAGTCTAGCTCGTTAATTGAGAATACATGCAAGAGCAACTTTTCACCATGCAGGTAAATACAGTGCAAAACGTCACAAATAAAGCAGCAAGTGGAAAAAGGGGGGAAATTTATAAAATAAAAGCAGCAGGCTACTGTAAATGGTCAAATACTCAATGCATCTGGTGGATAAATTCTGCCATGCAAGAAAATAAATAAAACAAACATCATGGCTGAACCAGCAACAAGACTGAAATGGCGCGTCAGGCATGCGTGGTGCCAGTCTGATTCCAGCAATGCAGGGGAGAGGATAGTGCGGTGTTCCCTGTCAAAGGAAAATCACCCGTCGGTGCTTGACAGTCCATTCAGCACTGCAGAACAGGAGCCAGCAGACTGTGACCTGAGAATAGGTTACACTGGAGGAAGGGCTCCATCTATAACGTCGACCAGGCAGCGGAGAGGATGGGGCGTTCAGGCGGAGAAGCTATGGAGTGTCTGAAATCTGGACTTTCAGGGGGATTATCCAACACTCTTCCCCTGTACAGCTAAAATGCGGAGCAGGAAAGAGGAAGACTGCTGGATCCGGGTGGGTTTGTAGTGGGAGGCGGATGCTGGGGATATCTATCCTCGATCTTCTACATCTTCACATTCGTGGGATCGACTTCCCGCTGGCCAGAAAAGGGGAGGCTTGCTGAAGGACAGGTCCCTCGGTATCAGTAATGAGGTGCATGTGTGTGAGACACGCAAGCCTTGTCAAATGTAGAAAGGGTCGGCATGTGTTTAAGATTGAGAGCAAAAAAAAAAAAAGTGTTTTTTCTTCTTTTTTTAAACACACCATTCCAGAGAATACTCCAGTATGTCCAAATTTATTAGGGACTGTCCCAGTCGCGTTGCATGCTGACCTCTGCAAACATACTTGCAGAGTTGTATTTTGACCATTTCTTCGAAAATAAAAGGTTCACACACACACACATTAAAGTTATTTGAAATTTGATGGGGGGGGGGGGGAGGGTAGCTCTTTTGTTCAGTCTTTCGTAATTCATTCAGTTGTTTAACGAACCACTAATGTACTCTCACAAGGCCACTATGCACGTGTGATAAAATGTGCGTATAATTGGGAAGAACATAAAACATAGGCCCTTATAGTTGAGCCTAATTGAATCTCACTGGCACTAAAATCAGTGTGAATTAATTGCACATAAGAGAAACATACAGGCCTAAGCTTAGAACATAAAGTGAAACGTGGCCCAGAAATCCGAAGGTAGTGCAGGTTCAACCCCCCCCCCCCCGATGTTAATACAACACCCCAGCACCCACAGTGAAAAGACCAACTGGGAAATGCATAAATAATGTTAAATATCTAATCTTTATTTAAAGCTAAAATGGTAAATACTCAAAAGTAACAAAGGGGATGTAACTGTAAAGTGCAGGAAAATGGGCATTTAGGGGCAGGGGGGGAGGGGGTGTTGACTCAATGGTAGGAGAAAAAAAAAATGCAAATAACTTCAGTAACATTTGTTCAGTAAAAAGAGCAGGACAAATACACAAGGTCAAGTTCATTTTACATTTCTTTTGTCTTCTTCACAACAGACCACCAGTCAATCCTTCAGGCTTATTGGATAAAAAAAAAATTTCATGGTAAATAGTAGCTATTGCACATACAGGAGTTTAAGCCATATATTAATATAATAATCATAATAGCAATATAGAGGGAAGTGGTACTATCTAGGTTTTTTTTTTTTTATTTATTTTATTTTAAACTTTCTCTCATTTGCCCTCCCTGCTTTCCAACTGGAGTGAAAATCCACA